>CAUYON010116919.1:0-13570 GCA_963573935.1 Arctocebus calabarensis
ATCACATAGTAGATAGTCAGCCTCTGGAATTTATTGAAGGTAGAAGCAGCAGCTACAGTGTAAGCACCCATATTTTCAAAGAGCATCCAGTCACCCACATGCATTTCTGGCAGGTCACAGTGCTCAATTATCTGGTCAAGACCATTGTATGTTGGTCCCCATATGCTGGATGAATAATACTTCTCATCTGGTTTAGGTCTCTTTTGCAGAAGAGGCTTTACATGAGCATGATCATAAAGGATGCAAATAAACAATCCATATACTCCATCACTGATGTAATACATAAAGGTTTGTTCACTGGACTCATCTTCATTATCAGAGCCTATCTGTTCCTTTAATATAATTTTTTGGGCAATGATATTAACTTCAAGTGTGAAGGCTCATGCAACATAATATCTGCCTGGCTCAGCTATGATTCTCACTCCAGAGTCTGATGGAAAGTACTTGTCCAATGGTGGGTGGATTACATCAGTGATCTCTTCAAATTTAAGCTTTATATCTTCAGATTTAGGAAAGCCATCACCAATATCAAGCAGGTACATTCTGAAACCAACCTCAGCTCCCATGTCAAAGACACAGTGGGCATCAGAGATTGCCTGCACGAAGGTCTCAGGATCAGTATAGCCACTTCCTACATGGAAGCTGACACCAATGACATCAATATTTAGCTCTTTTGCCCATTCCAAAAGAAGTCTGCTTCTTTTGAGTGTGGCACCAAATTTAACACTGAGTCGACAGACTGCTTTGGAATCATCAGTGGCAATCCACAAAACCAACTTGGCCTTTGGTTGTTCTCTGGCAACTTTCATCAACTTGACTTCACCATCAAAAGTCGTCATCTGGACCCCATTATTGGCAGGGTACTTAATTTGAGACACTTGTTTACAAGGATTTGCATAGATAACCCTCTCTAGAGGCACCCTGTGACTTTGCACCAAATGTATTTCAGTCTTGCTAGCCCAGTCAAATCCTGTCCCAATGGCAGTGAGGGTCTTCACAATGGCTCTACTGTCATTACATTTGACTGCATAAAAGGGAGTGACATGAGGAAGAGCTTTTAGCCATCTTTGGTGTTTCTTCAGAACATCTCCAAGGTCTGCTACATAGAAGGCATCCTTATTATCAGAAGAGGAAATTTCATTGATTTTGTGGTCTAGAATGTCCTTGGCAGTAAAACCTTCATCAAACAAATGGCAGTCAAACTCTTCATTACTAATGTTGTTCATGGTTTCTTGATGTTTCTTTGAAAACCTAAGAGAAGGAATTTAAAGAAATACTTCCAGCTTCTCACAAAGGCAATTCTCCCTGAATTCTGAATCCCACTGCGTGTGTTCTCCAAGCAACAGTGGAAACATTCTTAGAGCATCCAGTTGCTGCAGGCCAGACCCGTGGAGAATCCAGAAAGCCACTGCCCATGTAGAGCTGGAGCCACAAGAGCACTCGGCTGCCTCTGCTGCCCCCTGCAGGAGATGCTGGCTGAGGTGGCACCAGAGCAGCTGGTAGAGGGGTGGCCACAGCAGTGACTTCAGGGACTGACCTCCACATTTTCAATGTCAATAGAAAATGGGTTATGGAAAAGCTGTATGTCCTGTTCATGGAGATGAATCTCTAAAATCTAAATTAGAACTCCTTTTGCAACTTTCCCAGTGAATACACACATGTTTTCTTTGGGAATGAAATCAATGGTTTTTCCTCTAACAGATTTTGCTGGCTGGAATGAGTCCGCTGCTAAACAGGACAGCAGGGGCAAAAACTCCCAGCGGGCCAGATAAATGTCCTCAGTGGGCCACATGTGGCCCACAGGCTGTAGTTTGAGGACCCCTGTACTAGATCAAGTGGCTCTAACAAACATATACAGGACATCTATCCCATAGCTGGTGCAGAATAAACATTTTTTCCTCAATGGCACTTAAGAAATTCTCCAGGATAGATCACGTTAGGCCACAAAACAAGATTGAACAAATATTAAAAGATTGAAAAATATCATATATCTTTGTGACTTTAGTGGTATAAAACTAGAGATTAATAACAGGAGAACCTTCAGAAAATTTACAAATACATGGAAATTAAACAGTATGATCCTTAACAACTAATGAGTCATTGAAGAATTTAACAGAGAGGTTAAAAAATTCTTAAGACAATTTAAAGGAATTGTCTATGGGACTCAGCAAAAACAGTTCTAAGAGGGAAGTTTATACCACTGCTTAATATATCAGCCTCAATCAGTGAGCAATATTTAACTTCTGAATTTGTATATTTGAGATTTAGTGTTATAACTTAGGAGATCTAAGGAGGAGCTACTATTTTTAATTGCATAAATATATATTGTGATAGAAAAATTCAGAAGGCCTATAATTTTACAGTATTTAAATTTGAGCAGGAAATTAAAAAAGAATGCATATAATCAACAAATTTGATGAGGTTTTTCTTAAAAATTATTCTTTGAACTAAGAGAGGCTGGATGTGGTGACTCACACCCATATTCTGGTACTTGGGGAGGCTGAGGATTGAGGATTGCTTGAGGCCAGGAATTTAAGATCAACTTGAGCTATATAATGAGATTCTGGATTTTGAGGTTTCATTGAGTTATGATGACATCACTGCACTTTAGTCTTGGGCTACAGAGTGTGAGGGACTGTCTTAAAAAGTCAAAACAAAACAAAACAAAACATTACTGGGCATCTATCCAGAAGGAAAAAAAAAAAAACTTTTATTATAACGACACTTATACTAGACAGTTAATTGCAGCTCAATTTACAATTGCTAAAATGTGGAAACAGCCTAAATGCCCCTCAACCTAGCTGTGGTATATGTATACCATGGACTACTATTCAGCCATTGGAAAAAAATGGAGATTTTGTAGCATTTGTGTTAACCTGGAAGGAGGTGGAAACATTATTCTTAGTGAAGCATCACACGAATGGAGAAGCATCAATCCTATGTATTCAGCTTTGATATGAGGACAGTTAATGACAATTAATGACATGGTGGGGCATAAGGCAAGGGAAGAACAGATAGAGAGAGAAGGAGGGAAGGGGTGAGGGAAAGGAAAAGAAAAACAAAAAAAGAAAAAAATATATTAACTAATTCTCACATAAAATTGAATTTAATTTTGACCATTACTTGAACATTAATTTTAAATTCAACTTGTTAATATGTTATTTAGGATATTGCATCCCCATTTATAAGTGAAATATATTTATAATTTTCCTTTATAATAATATATTTTTTCCAATTTTAATATCAGGTGTATCCAGATGAAGTAGAATGATTTTGAAATATTTCTTTTTTTTCTATTATCTATAAGATTTGGCATGATCTGCTTTTTGAAATTAACTTCTATTTATAAATATTAGTTGTCTATTTCTTTGAGACTTTGGAAAAAAAATTATTAGAAGAGGTTAACCGATGACTCCATACTGAGCCTCAGAGTCAAAGCATTCTATGATAGACATACTCTTGACAATGTGAATGTTACTTTTTTGCCTCATTATTATTATTATTGCTCAATATTTTGTTGCAGCAATCATATGATTTCTTTTCTGAATGTATTTATCTTCATTCATTCTTTACGAGGTTCTTGTTTCTAGTCTTTATCTTATACATTGTTATTATTATTAAGTTTTAAGCCTTTTTGATTTTGTGATGGCAAAAAGTGGAAACCAAATAAACACATGTATATGTATAGTGAAAATTAAAAAAAAAATGAAGAGAGAAAAATTTTACTTACTATACTATATAGTCTGAATTATTTATAGTATCTATATAAATGAAAGTGGAATTGAGAATATTCACTATTTTGCAGATTTTCCTCTTATCTTTGTAGGTATTACCGCATATGCAGAGAGAAAATTATTATTTCTTAAAAAATTAAAGACTCCATAAGGAAGTCAATTGAATGTGTAACAATATTTAATAATTGGTAGCTCTAATTGGTGGGACCATACCTATGGTGCATTTTACAAGGGAATATGTTAAATCTACTAAGTGTAGAATATAAATGTCCCAATTCAACAACTAAGAAAATGCAGTGAAGGCTATGTTAACTAGTTTCTTGAAAGTATTTCAAATTGTATATAAAACCAGCACATTGTAACCCATAATTGCACACAGCTACAATTTAATAAAAAAAAGAAAATAATAATAGTTGGTAGCCCTAAATTCATGTTCTTTTGTGAATGCTATTAAAGGTATTAACATTTTAAAAGATATATTACAGGAAAAAGTAACATTGACATGGTCTTAGAAACAAATATGGCTAAGATAATAATTTAAATATATTAATAAATAGCATAAACATATTGCTTTTTATGTTTATATGTATACTGAGATTCATTTAAATTTTTTATTTAATGTACATACATATTTATATAAATCTATATGGCATTTTAATTTTTAGAATGGCTCTAAAATAAATTATTATGTAGATCCATTAATATAATAAGTCAGTAAAGTATAAAATTTTTAATATTTTTGACTTTCTCTATATTATTAAATGTTTTCTAGTTTTCACAATAAATTATGTAGTACCTCTCCCCTTTGATGTAACTTTTGTTGTTCAGTCTTTCTAAAAATGAATTATTAAAGAAGCTTACTTTCCTAGCACATCTAGGAAAGTAGATGTTTCAATATGGTTGACGCTATTGTATATTTTTCAAATGATTCTGAATTTAGATAGTAATAAAAGAAAGTAATATTTATGTCTCTTTAAATCCCCAAAGAAAGAATCTTAGTAGTAAACAAATGTTAAAATTCAGAATGAAATTAAGCTACATTTTTATTTGAATACATTTGTCAGCACTGAGTTTCTAGTAATTAGAATACTAATAGATTTTGCTCTTGTCTTTTCAGCTATCTCAGCATATGCAAAAAGAAAATTATTTTTTATTTTAAATTAAGGTCTATGTAAGACATCCAAATTGAAGGTGTCATAAAATTTAATGACTGGTAGATTTAAAGAGATTAGGTTCTTTCATAAATGTGATTAAAGTAAGAAAGACATGTTAAAAGGTATTTTATAGAAAAAAAATAATGCTAGCATGGTATTGTCTTGTAATAATATAACGTATATTCATTGTCTTAAGGACAGGTTGTCATCAAGATCATAGACTAGAAAGCTCCAAATCTCATTTCCTCACAGAAACTCTGAGGTAACAATAATACTCACTTCAAAAAGCCTTTATGAGAAATACAAAATGAGATAAAAAGTCATAGTATCTTAGGAGAACATAATGCCAAGAATAGCCTCATTGAAACTGGTTAAACAAAAATCCTTTGCATTTCACTCATGATACATACCTTCTCCAAGTTATTTATGTCCAACTCTCCAGCTTTGTGAGGACTTGCCAGAGTAATTGGTTTTTTTTTCTGTCTAACATGTCTCAAAGTACTGATGGGAAAGATGTAGATTTCTGGAGCTGTTGCTGGTAGTTTACCACAGAACAGAGACCCTGATGTACCGCAGATAGAGAACAGAGTGAGAAATAGACAATTAGCTTCTAAATAAAAAGTGGCAAATTTCTCTACTTGGAAATCACATGTATAGTTCAAGAAAATGCAGTCCCCAAAAAGGTTTATGAGATTTCCAAAATTTTTAACCCAGGATAATTGGTTTAAGTCATTCATTGTTCTAAGTCCCTAAAGGTTGGGAAAAGTGGCTGTTTTTTGAAATGCACAAATCCCCAGATAAAACAAAACAAAGAAAATACCAACAAAAACAGGAAACAGAGAAACATAGCCAAAGCAAAGTAAAAAAATAAATCACTATAAACCTACTTAAAGAAACAGATCAGGCATTGCCTGACAAATAATTAAAAATGGTTATGTTACAGAAGCTTAAAGAGTTATAGGAAAATAGAACCCAAATTAAAAAAAACATGAAAATTTGAGAATATATAAAAAACAGAAGCTAAAAAACAAAAGCAATTATGAAGCTGAAAAATACAATAACTAAAATGAAAAGTTTACAAGAGGAGCTCAATAGCAGAATAAAGGAGTTGCTACCTTGAAGTTAGGTCATTGAAATGGAAATCAAGTCAGAGGAACAAGAAGAAGTAGGAAAAGTGATAAACGTCTTAAGATACTTAGACCACATCATCAAGACAACCGAATATACATTATAAGGGTCACAGAATGAACATAGAGAGAGGGAGAAGGAGATTATTAAGGAGTAATGACTAGAAACTGTCCTAATTTGATGAAAGAAACAGACATCTAGATGCAAAAAGCTAAAAAGACCCAATTATGAATTATCTAAAGAGCACACACTGAAATAAATTAGGAACTGTCAAAAGTCAGACAAAAGTAATCAGAGACTTTGAGAAATACTACAGGTGAAATGAAACTAATAGACATAGAAAACACTCTACTCAATTGCAAAAGAATGCATATTTTTCTTAAGTGCACCCAGAACACTTTCAAGGGTAAATCACAAGTAAGGCAACAAAGTTAAGTCTTAACAGATGTAAGACTAAAATTATATTAGGTATTTTTTCTGGTCACAGTTGAATAAAGTAAATAATAGCAGAAGCAAACTGTAAAATGTCTAAATACGTGGCAATAAAAAAAAATTTGGAAACCAATGGCTCAAACATAAAAAAATAAAAAAAAATTATAAATATCTTGTGATAAATAAAAACACAATTCACAAAAATTGATGAGATGCAGTAAATGCAGTAGTTAGAAGTTTATTCGCAGCAGTAAATGCCTACATTTAATAGCTGAAAAGTCTCAAGTCAACAGGCTTTATACATCAAGGAACCAGAAAAGAATAAACTAAATCCAAATATGGCAACTTGAATAAAAATAGTAAGCGTTAGAGCAAAAATAAATAGGAAATAGAAAAAAATAATTTTAAAAGATAATAAAAAGTTGATTTAAAAAAAAAATCCACAAAATCAGTGACCCTTACCTAGATTAATTAAAAGGAGAGAGAGAACACTTAAATAACTAAATTCAGATATGAAAGAGACATTATTACAACTGATGTCACAGAAATAAAAGTTTATAGGGAACTTCTATGAATAATTATATACCAACACATTAGGTAATCTAAAAGACTTGGTTAAGTTCATGGAAGCATACAAATTACTAAGACTTAATTTTAATAACATAAAAAATATGAACAAACCTGTAACTTGCCAGAATATTGGATCAGTGTATAGGAGACCAAGCACCAGGCTTATAGACGCTGTCACCAGTTCTTGAGGGAGGCACTGAGAACGTGACAATCTCCTAGCAGGCAAGGAGATGTTTTGCTTCTGGGAGACAAGCTCTCAAGCAGGTGCTGGCGTTAATGAGATAAGATGGGTAGCTCTTTAGCAAGCAGGTGTTATACTTTGAACATTCTTGGTGCAGCAGGGTGGGAGTTGAGCCTGTAGGGAAAGAGCACTTAGTGACCATTAAGCACATGATCCTAGTATGTGGGCCACCACACCTGTTACATAATGTTTGAATAAAAGGCCACAGCAGAGGTTACTCAGGGCTCTCACTGGAGATATGGGAAGCCCTTTCCTCTTGTAGGCATTTGTACCTTCAACCTGTGTTTCTGGCTGTTTTTATTCCCTGGGTGACATGTTGCCACAGTGGGCACCAACACAGTGACCAATACTTTCTAGCAAAGGAAAGCCCAATACCAGAAGGCTTTCAAAGGCCGGACAGTGGTTCTCAACCTTCCTAATGCTGCAATGTATTTTCATTGTTACAAAGGGGTCATGACCCACAGCTTGACAACCATTGCTTTCCTGGAAAATTCTACCAAAATTTTAAGGAAAAATTAACACTTTAAAAATACACAATCATTCATTTGTCAATCTGTAGTGCTTGCCTATCATTTTGCATCAACATCAATTTAGAATACAAGTTTAATATTCTCATACTAGAGAAAGAGCTCAGTGATTATTCACACAGATCAACAATTCTCTATTACATCCAAATGGATCAAGCTAGTGGCTAGAAGTGAGAGCTTAATTGCATTTCTCCCACCTGGCAGACTCGGCTCCTCGTTTTCCCTTTTTTTCCTTGAAATGGACCATTTATAAGTTTGAAAACTTACAATGATCCACACACTCTTCTCCAGCATATACTGCTAGTTGCCATGCTCTCTTCTCTCTCTGTGACTGCACCTCCTGACCTTTATCGTGAGAGGTCTCCAAGTGTGCTGTGTACAGCCTACAGTCTGTAAGTACTGCAAATACCAAACATTCATATTGTGATTGTGTTTAAACCAGTGCCTGAAATCTAACCCCTGAGTTCAAGGCCAGTCTAAAGGGATAGAGGCAGGTGGATCCCCTTGCAGATGCTTTTTGTCTGGGTCTTTGGTTGCTCCTGGAAACTTAGCTAAGAGGATAAAGAAACTTAGGAAGTTTTATTTAAAGCAGGCGTCCTCAAACTTTTTAAACAGGGGGCCAATTCACTGTCCCTCAGACAGTTGGAGGGCTGGACTATAGTTTAAAAAATAAAACTATGAACAAATTCCTATGGACACTGCATATTTCTTATTTTGAAGTAAAAAACAAAACGGGACCAAATGCAATTCACACCGAAGCATGTGGCCCACGGGCCGTAGTTTGAGGACCCTTGATTTAAAGTATAACCATACTCTGAATAAAGGTGGGAGAAAAACCACCAATTCTCAAACTCTTCCAAAAAATTTGAAGAGGAGAAAACAATATGCAACTCATTTCTTGAGACCAACAATACTTGCCACGAAAACCAGTGAAAGTTACTTTAAGAACACTATAAATCTATAGGTCTGATGAATATTAATGCAAAATCCTCAGTCAAATACTTACACATTTAATTCACCAGCACAATAATAGGACCATATATTATGACTACTGTTGCATGAATTATGTATCCCAAATTTATTGTTGCAATGCTAACCTACCATGTAACTGTCTTGGAGCTAGGGCTTAGCAGAAGCTGATCACGGTTGAATAATATGGATCCTTGATCTGATGGATCTAATATTCTTAAGTAAAAGAAAAAGAGACCATATCAATCTCTTTTTCTCTCTCTGCCATGTGAGGACATAGTGAGAACATGGTGTTTATAAGCCTAGAAGAGAGACCTCACTGTTAATAAGTCAGTCAGAAAAATAGTCATCAACTTTCCAGTATCCAGAACTGTTGAAAAATAAATTCATATTTTTTAATCCACCAAGTCTATGATATTTCATTATAGAAGTGCAAGCAGACCAAATCAACGGCTTAGTGGAAATTATGGGAGAGCAAGTTTGTCTCACCATATTAAAATTAATCAGTGCAATGCAGCACAGTAACAGAATAAATGATAAAAGATACAATCATCTCAACTGATGCATTAAAACTGATAAAATTAAATACCTCTTAATAGTGAAATAAAGACATAATTATAATCTATGTACAAAAAGCACCTGGCAATAACATAGTCAATCATTAAAAATGAAAAGTTTTCTTTCTAAAATCAGGAACATGGCAAAGATACTCATTCTTACCTCTTCTATTCAAAATATTACTGGAAGTTCCAGCCAGAGCAATTAGGCGAGAAAAAGAAAGAAAATACAGAATAGGTTCTATTGTATATCCAAATTGGAAAGGAAGAAGTAAAAATTTATCTCTGTTTTACATGATATTATCTACAGAAAACCTAAAAATTCTACCATATCTCTATCAAAACTAACAAACAAACCCAGCAAATTTATAGCAACAAAATTAACACAAAATATCTATTGTGTTTCTATACACTAACAAGAAATTATCCAAAATGGAAATAAAATTATTTATAAAGCATCAAAAATAATAAAGTTCTTAAAAATAAACTTAACCAAAGAGGGAAAAAGGCTTATACCCTAAAAATTACAAAACATTTCTGGAAGAAATTAAAGAAGACACAAATAAATGGAAAGACATACCATTCTTATTTTTTGGAAGACTTAATATGATTAAAGTCTTCATATTATCTGATGATCTACAAATTCCATACATTCCCATTCAAACTACCAATGACACTTTTTGATACTTTGGCATTGCATTTATTTTCAAGTATTTAAAATAATTTAAATTGTTGTAACTACAACAAAAATAAACAAATGGGACTTAATTAAGCTAAAAAAACTTTTGTACAACTAAGGAAACAACAAGCAAAGCAAACAGACAACCTTCAGGATTGGAAAAGATATTGGTTTATTATGAAAAACTTGATAACTAGGATCTATAGAGAACTCAAATTAATCAACAAAAAAAGACCCAATAATCACTGGGCAAGAGAGATGAATAGAGCCTTCACTAAAGAAGACAGATATGAATGGCTAACAAACATATGAAAAAATGCTCATCGTCCATTATCATCAGAGAAATGCAAATCAAAACTACCCTGAGATATCACCTAACTCCAGTGAGAATAACCCACATCACAAAATCTCAAAGCTGGAAATGCTGGCATGGATGTGGAGAGAAGGGAACCCTTTTACACTGCTGGCGAGACTGCAAAACAACACAACATTTTTGGAAGGAAGTTTGGAGAATCCTCAAAGCAAATTAGATCTCCTTTTTGATTCTATAATTCCATTACTAGGCATCTACCCAGAAGGAAAAAAAAAATCCTTTTATCATAAGGTCATTTGCACTAGACTGTTTATCGCAGTTCAATTTACAATTGCCAAAATGTGAAAACAGCCTAAATGCCCACCAACCCAGGAATGAATTAACAAGCTGTGGTATATGGAATACTATTCAGCCATTAAAAAGGATAGAGACTTAACCTCTTTTGTATTAACCTGATGGAGGTAGAACAAATTCTTCTTAGTAAAGCATCACAAGAATGGAGAATCAAGAATCTAATATTACTCTATTCTAATATGAAGGCAGTAGATGAGTTAATATGGTGGGGAGAGGTCAGGGGAATGAGCAAGTGGGGAGTGGGGAGGTGGAAGAGCAATGGGGATCACAGTGTAAGGCACACCTCTTGGGGGAGGGGCACAATTATAAGAGGGCCTTTATCTAACAAATGCATTCCAAGTAACCTAATTCTTTGTACCCTCAGTGAATCCCAAACAATAAAAAATAAAAATAAAAATATATAAGATATCCCATCACACCCATTAGGATAGCCACTATTAAAAAAAGTTAACACCAAATGTTGATAAGTATGTAAATAATTTGGAAGTCCTGTGTGCTGTGGGTATGCAAAATGGTGCACAGGTATGGAAAACAGTGTGGAGGTTCCCCTAAATATTTAAAATGAAACTACCATATTGTTTAGCAATCCCACTTCTCAGTATATATTTAAACTATTTAAAACCAATATCTCCAAGGAATATTTGCATATTGGTGTCCATTATAGATTTATTCATAATAGCTAAATTTAGAGAGATCAAATTGAAGCTATTTAGATAGATAGAAGAAAATGTGGTGAATACACACAGTGGGATGTTATTCAGCCTTAAAGAAGGAAATTCGACTATTTACTACAATATGAATGAATCTTGAGAACATAACATCAAGTGAAACAAACCAGTCAGAAAAAGAGAAATGCTGCTTGATTCCAATTATATGAAATATTTGAGGTTGTCACACTCATAGAAACAAGAATTTTCATTGTTGGGGATGGAAGCAAGTGAGGAATTGCTGTCCATTGGGTAAAGAGTTCAATTTTGTATGATGGAAATGGTTTAGATATCTCTTGCATAACAGGTGCATGTAACTTTCCACTTGTGTACTGTACTCTTAAAAATACTTTAAGTAGTAAATCCTAGGTCTTTTAATGACAATAATAATAATAAATGATAATAGTAATAATATAAAAATCCTACATAGTTTGAGGAATATCATTGCTGATTTGTTCCATTTTCTGAGCACCAAAACTCAAGTTTTTAATTATTTCTAAGAGAAAGTAGCAAAAACTGACCTGATGATCACAGTCTGGACATAAGTCCACACTGCAGGTGTGTGTCAGGGAGCCCCTCAAGGGCCTTTGGTACTCTTGCTTATGTTTGGATAAAATACCCATTTTCTACATCATTTTACATGACTTTAATCAGCCACATTACCTTTTTTCTCATTCTATAAAAATGAGAACAGCTGAAAACATTGATGCATATTAATAAGAGTGATAAAGAAGCAATAGTGACTAAGTACCATAGTAGAGAATAGGAAGGAGAGAGAAGAAGGAAGAATACAGAACACTATCTCTTAAGGAAAAAAAAAAAACAACTATAAGGCCAAATGTTTCATCATGTATTAACTGAATTTTTGTGCTACATAATAGCATAAAAAAGACTTTTTCAAATTATAATGACTATAAAGCCTTTACAATGGGCAGGGAAATATGTTATTTTCTTGGAGCTCTCAAAAAAATTAACACAAGAAACATTATTTGCATTAGTTGGTAAGAGGTAGTTATCTAAAATAATACCCTTAGCTGGCACATTTATTATAAAGTACTATCGTAGAAAATGTAGAAACCGTCAAATGAGATAACCCTTTTGGAAAGGCATGAAGGACTTGAGACAAGTTGGAATAGTTTTCTTAATATAAACTTGAGTACTGAGGATCAAAGAACAATCACTTATTTATAAAGGGAGAAAAGCCAGACTTGAAGTAGAAAGTAATCTTAAAATATTTTATTATGTAGAATATTTTTATGACCATATTGAATTCTTTAGGGGCCTAATATAAACATTTGACCTAAAACTTTTTTTTTCCTCATGGGAGCCGTGAATCAAATAATGTATTAAACCCATCATAATGGAGCCATTTGAAACTTAGTTCTCCTTAAACTACAAAGAAGAAGGATCAATTTGCTGCAACTTTTTGTACAAATCACTGGACAGTTCAGACACTGGAATTGCAATCCATTTTGGCCATGATTAACTCCTTCAGAAAAGATTTTTCACTACTCGCTGCTAAGAAAAATGAAGGCCACAAAAAGTGTCATAGTAGGTAATAATATCTTTGATAACATTTTTTGGTTTCAAGGAAAGTCATTTTATCTTTCCAGAGATTGGGCAAGGAATCTATTCAGTCAAGTATATGAACCACCAGGAAAGAGCAACTATTAACCATTTTCAAATCAGTAAAGTTCTATTTGTCATCCCTGAGAATTCTCTAACTTTCTCAGAAAGTAGTGAACAGGTATCATCTAGGACACTGTTGGCAGCAAATAAAAGAAAATCCAACCCTCAGATTGCCTATAATTGAAATAATGGGATAATATGTCTCATTTCATCAATTTTAGAAGTAGAGCAGTTCTAGAACTGGTTAACTGGGTCTGTGAAGTCATCAATCCTTGTGTTCTTATTTTTTTGCTCTTCCATTTCCCACAAATTCACTTGAAAGTCACATACTTTATGGTAGAAAGAAGACTGTAGAAATTCTAGGAATTACTTTTGGGTAAAATATACATTAGATAAGAAGGAAGGAAGGAAGGAAGGAAGGAATGCATGCATGCAGGTGTCCCATTCCACTCATAGTAAAAGCTACAGTTCTTGCAATGGCCTAGAAGCCCCGTTTGATGTGCTCCGTGGGCCCTCTGTTTATCCCTCTCCTTCTATTCTCCCTCATGGTTGCTCTACTCAAGCCCCAGTGGCCTC
>CAUYON010116920.1:0-27634 GCA_963573935.1 Arctocebus calabarensis
CGGGCCGCCAAACAACAATGACGCTGCAACCAAAAAATGGCCGGGCGTTGTGGCGGGCGCCTGTAGTCCCAGCTACTTGGGAGGCAGAGGCAAGAGACTCGCTTGAGCCCAGGAACTGGAGGTTGCTGTGAGCTGTGATGCTACGGCACTCTATCCAGGGCGACAGCTTGAGGCTCTGTCTCAAAAAAAAAAAAAAAATACATGTGTGTATGTCTTATTTAAAAAAAATAAACCAGGGCGGCTCCTGTGACTCAGCGAGTAGGGCGCCAGCCCCATATACCGAAGGTGGCGGGTTCAAGCCCGGCCTCGGCCGAACTGCAAAACAACAAAATATCCGGGCTCTGTGGCGGGCGCCTGTAGTCCCAGCTACTCGGGAGGCTGAGGCAAGAGAATCGCTTAAGCCCAAGAGCTGGAGATTGCTGTGAGCAGTGTGACGCCACGGCACTCTACCCAGGGCGATAAAGTGAGACTCTGTCTCTACCAAAAAAAAAAAAAAACACCCCAATTTTTGGCTCTGCGCCTATCGCTCAACGGGGTGGGCTGCCAGCCATGTACACCTGAGCTGGTGGGTTCAAGTCCAGCCCGAGTCCACCATACAACAATGACGGCTGCAACCAGAAAATGGCAGGGCGTTGTGGTGGGTGCCTGTAGTCCCAGCTACTTGGGAGGCTTGTGATGGCACAGCACTCTATCCAGGGTGACAGCTTGAGGCTCTGTCTCCAAAAAAAAAAAAAAAAAAAATTTTTTTTCCAAACCATTTAAAGTTCCATTTTAGACAAGATGTCCCACCTTACCTCTGACTTCTCTAGTGCAGTGGTTTTCAAAGTGTAATTCTCTAGAAAAACAGCTCCAGCATTGAAATCACTTGGGAACTACTAACAAGTATATTTTTAGCAAAAATGTAAATCTTAGGATCCTCCCAGGGCTTACTGAATGAGAAACTGATTGTGGGACAGTCAGTAGTTTAAGAAGCCCTCCAAGTGATTCTAATGAATGTTGAAGTTTGAGAACCACTGCTTAATGTATATTTTTGCAAATAAGAACTCTCACTTAAATATCAATAGTACAATTACCAAAAGCAAAAAAAAGGCTTAATATTACCATCTCATTTAATATTGCCGTTCTATTATATATAATAGGTTATAATTTGTTATTGTTTAAGGATTTTAATCCTTAAATTGTCCTGTATATGACCAGTAAAAGCCCCTTTAACCTGGCTTTTATGTCTTTTTGATATGTTCTGATCATTCTTTGAGAATTTTCTTATTTTCTGGCACAGCCATTATTTCAGGCATAATAAATGTTTCAGGCACATCTTTTACTTTCCTTGCCCCAGCCCTGGGATCAGCTATTTCTATAAGAATTCCTGGTTCCTTTTATTGGTGAAAAGTATGAGAAACCAAGATCTAGGTGCTAGGTGACTTTTAGTATTTCTCAGAGTGAGGATAAGAACCTCTTAATACCACATAACGGCTCTGTATATTATACATTGTACAACTAGGGGGAGGGATAATTTGTAAACACTTTTATGACTCTTAACATATACTTCCAAATTCATTTTGTCAGTTTATAGTGTACTAGTTTATAATGCTCTGACCAACTTCTGAATTTTTATCAGTTTTATTGTGCTCCTAAACAACAGGTTATTCTAGTCTTTGTGCTTATAGTTTAAACCTTACATTTGGCATTTTACATGGTAAACTTTGAACTGCTAGAATATAAAATGTGGACATGAATGTCAATTCACTGTTAATTTCTGGCTGTATAGTTCTTGACAGAACTAAATGATTCAGTCCCTTTATGCACTAGATACCAAAATAGCTCACCTATTGTATATTTAATATCCAACATAAAATAAAGTACTGTTTTCAATTAACATGAAAGTAAATCATAAATAAAAATATAAGGTTTTTTAAAATCATACCTAAAGAAATTTGTAATACATATTACAACAGATAATAACCATTTCCATTTACTAGCCTAAAAGTTTGGAGTTGTCTCTTCTTTTTCAAAATAGAAAACCATTGCTAGGGCATTCATATTTCTGAAGATTTAGCACATTCTGATCTTTTTATATGTCAGCTACCTTTAAGCTCTTTAAAAGAAAGATAACATGGTTCATAAGAGTAAAGGCTAACCTTAGCTATCAATATGTAACATATTTTTTGGAAATAATATTTTGGTTTGTTCCTTTTAGTTTCTACAGTTTTATTTTCATTTTTAATATGTTTTAGTTTTTCCATCAGATTTACAACTAGATGATTTATTAAAGCATACAAGTATTGTCTTTTTTATTCTTATTTGGTTTATTATGTAGGTTTCAGGAGGAGAAGATGAAATCCAACAGTTACAAAAAGCATTGCTTGATTATTTGGATGAAAACACTGAGACTGATCCTTCACTAGTGGTAGGATTCTTTTCTCTTTTTTTTTTTTTTTTTTTTGACAATGTTACATGTTTATTTAAAGTGAGTCTAAAGGAAAATTGGGAGGTAGCCTGAAGGAGAAAAGTTATATTGTTTGTAATATCAATTTCAAAACAAAAATATACATGCTAATGTAAATAGAAACAAATGGTATGTGTTGATTTGTCTTATACGGAATTTTGGTTACAAATATAGTATTGTACTAAAATTGTGTGACGAGATATTGGAACTAGGCTAGGCCATTAGTCCTTATAGTGGGTATGGGGCAAGTGGTACAGGAGATGATCTTTTCACATATAAAAAGAACTATTAGATTTAAAATATATTTAAATAATGTATATTTAAAATATCCTTAAATATATTTTATGTATGTTACATAATAAAATATTTGTATAAAGGTACATTTATAGGCTCGGTGCCTGTGGCTTAACGGGCTAAGGCGCCAGCCACATACACCTGAGCTGCCGGGTTCGAATACAGCTTGAGCCCGCCAAACAACAATGATGGCTGCAACCAAAAAAAAAAAAAAAAACAAAACAAAAAACGGCCGGGTGTTGTGGCTGGCACCTGTAGTCCCAGGTACTTGGGAGGCAGAGACAGGAGACTCACTTGAGCCCAGGAATTGGAGGTTGCTGTGGGCTGTAATGCCACAGCACTCTATCCAGGGTGACAGCTTGAGGCTCTGTCTCAAAAAAAAAAAAAAAAAGCTACATTTATAAAGTTTATAATCTTCTTTTTAATTTTCCAATATTTTATTAGTCAATTTTTAATATACAGTATAGTTGAAAAAATTATACTGTGATCACCCCCATACATCTGCCACATACTTTTATTTAAGAATATTATATATATTAGGATATTTTGGATTTTTTTTTTTTAATTGGTAAGATACACAGTCAGAAGATACTGGATATCACTAAGCTATTCAGCCAAGTATTTCGGGTTTTCATCTGTATTCAAAGAAATGGGTTTGTAGGTGTGCCACAGTATTAGTGTATTTCATTGATTATTGGTCTGTTTCTTGCATAACTAAGGCAAGATTTGAAAATAGAGTCTTCAACCTTCATCATTTTATTCATTTTTCTAAAGTTTTCTAATTGACCCATTGTTGCCGACTTACGTGATGCTGTCTTTGGTTAATTAGTTCATAGTAGTAGTCTATATTTAATGTAATTGGGTTTGTCAAATTATCTTTTGCCATCAATTAATATAAGTAGTATAACAAAGTAAAGTAAATTTTTTATCATTCATGATAGTTCAAATTTTCTGGCTTCCTTAAAATCTGTTTTTAATCTGATGGAAGTCATCTTGAAGTAATCCTTGGCTGGGTGTAGTGGCTCACACCTATAATCCCAACACTTTAGGAAGCCAAGGCAGGAGAATCATTTGAGGCCTGGAGTTAAGAGACCAGTATGGGCAGCATAATGAGACCCTATCTCTACAAAAAACAAATTTTTAATTAACAAGGTGTGGTGGCGCATGCCTTTGTTCCTAGCTACTCAGGAGAGTGAAGAAGGGGGATTCCTTGAGCCTGGGAGTTTAAGATTACAGTGAACTATAATCATTCCACTGTACTTCAGCCTGAGTGACAGAGCAAGCATCTGTGTCCCAAAAAAAAAAAATAAAATTGTTGTTGTTGTTTTTTTAATTTTTTAAAATAAACTTCAATATTTGCGTTTCTGATTATGAGCACTCTAGCTTTGTTAATGACTTGGAAATTTTGTTACTAATTTCGTCAAGCTCAAGTCTACTTAATTTCTCTCTAGTTTTCTCGTAAATTCTATATTGCCCAGTGGTTCCGTGACACAACTCTAGAAACAGAAAAAGCAATGAAATCCCAAAAAGATGAGGAGTCATCTGAAGGAACACATCACGCAAAGGAAATTGAGACAACTGGTCAAATTATGCATCGAGCTGAAAACCGGAAAAAATTTCTTAGAAGCATTATCAAAACTACACCTTCTCAGTTCAGCACATTAAAGTAAGATCTGAAGAGAAAACATATTTACTTTTGTAGTTATCTCTTATACCTAAGTTACAAAAACAAATAAAATTTTAATGACCTTTTGTTGCAGGATGAACTCTGATACTGTAGACTATGATGATGCTTGCTTGATTGTTCGATATTTGGCCTCCATGAGGCCGTTTGCCCAGAGCTTTGATATTTATTTGACACAGGTAAAACGGGTCACAATTCCTTATACAGTGATTTTGATTTTTCTGATTCTGGATGCTTGTGGGTGTACAGTGTCTTTCATTGTTAAGCACAGACATTTGAAAGATCATAGAAGTATACATGTCTGTGTTCCTTATTTATTTAAATGTCCTTATTCTGTATGTCTGATTCTTATTCTACCAATAGATATATATGTATATGAATGCACACACAGAAGTTATAGATAGAGTAAGTGACACTATGAAAACAAATTATTCAGTTACCAAATTGATTAAAATTATACATAGCAAGATTTTAGCATGTCTTCAGGTTCTTGCAAATGAAACACAATATAAACCAGGTTCAGTGGAGAATGCTTGGCTAAAAGAAAAGACTACCCAAGTATGGACTGCCTCACCATCTGTACTGAGCTTTAAGTTAAACATTGGATCAGTAACATCTTTTATTTATTGGTATACAAATTAAAGGGAAATAAATGGTAGGTTTGGAAGGTTTTGTGTATTATCATGGGCCCTTTAAAATTTTGTGTACTCTAAATTTATGAAAATGTCATGTTTGCTTAACAGATCCTACGAGTTCTTGGAGAAAATGCAATTGCTGTTCGAACAAAAGCCATGAAGTGTTTATCTGAGGTTGTTGCTGTAGACCCTAGTATTCTAGCAAGGGTAAAGAGACCAAAACTATTCTTTTTACTTGGGTTTTCTGTTTAAATTAAAGATTAGTTCTATTTAGCATAAATGACACTTTTTTAAACCTTTTTCTTTAGCTTGATATGCAACGAGGAGTTCATGGACGATTGATGGATAACTCTACTAGTGTCCGGGAAGCAGCAGTAGAATTACTAGGTCGATTTGTCCTTTGTCGACCTCAGCTTGCTGAACAGTATTATGATATGCTGATCGAAAGAATATTGGTATGTGTGTTTTGTCATTTTTATAGTGATTTATGAATAATGGTCGTGATTCATACTCATAATTCATGCTTGAATTTTGCCTTTCGAATACCATGTCTTGTTTTAAATGTATATGCAGTATAAACTATAGCCCGTGAACTATAGCAACTTAGTAAACGAGGTTATGTTTTCAAGAATGGCACTCTCAATATGCTAAAAATAACTATTGATAAAAATTCTGTTCTTTTTTTCAGTTACTGTTACTTTTACACCAGTTTCAATGAGTAAATGATAGAAACTATGTAAGATAATTAAATATTTTTGAACAGGAATCTACAATAATTTTATAAATGTGTATGTATACACAGGAAGAATTATTTCAGTGAGAGACAGCTATAGAACATTGACATCTGACTTTATATTTTTGGATCCTTTTTGTTTATGTTAACTTAAAGCAGAATTATCAGGAGCTCAGATACCTACAAGTTAAGCCAGAAAGCTATTTGAAGCTTAAGTGCAAACTTAAGAAATGCTGTTCTAGGAAATACTTTTCTTGTATGTGGTGGTATTCCCTAGGCCTGAAGCATTTTTCTGGAAAATAGAAGAAAGCGTTGGCATTAGGAAATATCTCTAGAGTCTCCACACTACATTCTAAGTGTATTGCAGGTATATTGACTTATCAAACTCAACAGAGATGCTTATAGTACAAGATTTGATCTTCCTGCAGTAATAAGAATTTATGCTGTCACCTTTATCCTGTTATCACAACATTGAGTGGCTAAGAGTTATAGAGTAATTTTCAGTTTAACTCGGTATAAATCTTGGTTGAAAAACAAATAATTCAAGGAAAGTATAAAAGGATCTTTTTCCCTTTTAATGTTTCAATCTTTGATAGAGTGAAGGGTTAAATCAACAGGATTCTCAATATATTACAAACTCTGACTGATTTAACCCTAGCAAAAAAATCCTAAAATGTTTTCAGAATTGCTCAACTACATAATAGAAATTAATAATGTTGCATGCTAGGTTCCTGATCTTTTATATTTTTGAAACTTTTTAATATAAAAATTTGTTCACATAAAGAAGAATAGTACAGGCTTGGCGCCTGTAGCTCAGCGGTTAGGGCACCTGCCACATACAGCGGGGCTGGCAGGTTTGAACCCGACTTGAGCTGCCAAACAACAATGGCAACTACAATAACAACAAAGAATATATAGCCAGGCATTGTGGTGGGTGCCTGTAGTCCCAGTTACTTTAGAGGCTGAGGCAAGAGAATTGCTTAAGCCCAAGAGTTTGAGGTTGCTGTGAGCTGTGACACTACGGCCCTCTACAAAGGGGCAACATCATGAGACTCTGTCTCAAAAAAAAAAAAAGAATAGTACAATGAACACTCTATACTTCATCTGTACTTTCTACTAAGTTCTTTTAAGCTAAATTACAAACATTTACTACTACTTTGTATTATGAATATTTCAGATCGTATCTTCATAAAGTATGGGTACTGTCCACCCAATCAAATTAACCCTTTCTAATATAATCTAAAAAACATTTCATATTCAGATCTCATTTTTTATCTCAAAATGTCTTTTTTGGTCTTTATTAGAATGCAGTCAAAGATAACAGACTATATTTGGGGGCCAGTATGTTAAAATTGAATACTATTCTCTTACTCTTTTTTTACATACTTAGCCCCTTGACATGACTAATTTAAGAAAAAGATCCATTTTATTATTTCCTAATGGCTTTGTTAAATTTAATTTGTTTCTTACATCTATTATAAAACATAAGATAGTACGAAAGGTTTGTTAGATTCAGGATAAATATTTTGTTAAGTCTGCTTTATAAATGATACTTTATATGCTATTTAAGTGCTAGGCATAATTTTGAAACTGTCACATTTTTTATTTAATCCTGGCAAGTTGATACTCTTATCTTGTGTCCAGGCCTAAACTGTGCCATGTCTTATTTCCATGTCTTAGATACCGTATTTTAAAAGTAAAAACAATACAATAAAATAACTCATTTTTCAGTAAGAAAGCATGTAAGGAGCCAATATATAGACCAGGTTTATATTAACAAATAGCAAATATGCTGTTTATGGATACTTATTTTCTAATTTCACACACCTGAGGCATCTCAATTTTTCCGATACTTAAAAATGCCTTTCTGGCCTTAGGATACTGGCATCAGCGTCAGGAAAAGAGTAATAAAGATTCTAAGAGATATCTGTATTGAACAACCAACATTTCCAAAAATTACTGAAATGTGTGTAAAAATGATTCGCAGAGTCAATGATGAAGAAGGCATTAAGGTAAGAAGAAACATTGAATACTTTAAACGTATTTTAATTAATATTTAAATAACTGAAATGTTCATTACATCTAAATTTTGATTTAAATATATAAAAACTTTACAAATGTTTTTAGTTTATGAACTTAAGAAAAATGTATACTTTCATACTTTATAGATTTGTATTAATAAAATTGGATCTCTCTCAATTCAACAATTATAATATTAAAGTAATGTCATGATAGAGATTGCAGTATGTCCAAAAATTCCTCATCAAGTTAACTTTATTTTGATTTTCAAATCTTATGTGTTTACTTTTCTAAATTAGTAAATAAATACCTTGTTTCATTATGTTAAGTAAAACAACCCAGGCACAGAAAGATGAATTTCACTTGTTCTCACTCATGTGGGAGCTAAAACAAATTGACCTCAGAAAGATAGAAAGAAGAAGGAACATAGGCTTGAAAGGGTAGTTGTGGGGATGGGGAGGCTTAAAGGAGTTGGTTAATGGGTACAAGAATACAGTTAGGTAGAAGGAGTAACATCTGTAGGGTGATTATAGATAATGATAATTAGTTGCATATTTCAAAATAACTAGAAGAATGGAATTGCAATGGTTCTAACACAAAAAAATGACAAATGGGTCAGGTGATGGATGATGGGTGTCCCAGATTTGATCTTTACACATTGTATACTTGCATCAAAATTTCATATATACCCCATAAATATATAGTATGTACAACTATTATGTAGTATGTATCTGTAAAGATTAAAAATAAAAAAATTTAAATTTTAAAATTTTATTCAAAATTCATTAGTAAATTCACGTGTATCTGGAGTCATATATATGATTGTCTCTCTTTTTTAAGTTTAGGGAACACTATAACAACTTCTTCCTCAAAAGCAGTAAAAGTATTTTTTAGTTTGATCAGAAACATTTAAGTATATAGTTTGCAAAAGTTCAAAGCTAAGCATAGTATCACCCATTCAGATTATTTAAAATCTTCTCCAAATTGAAAAAAATTATAAATTTGGGGAATTAATTCCCAGCAACTTGTATTTTTATTTGTTATTTATAACTTTGTGTTGGGCCTTAAAGAAAATTTAGGTTTGTGAATTGGCAATGTTTATGGTAGTGAGTTACTTACTTTGAAATTTTTTCATTCTTCTAGAAATTAGTAAATGAAACATTCCAGAAACTCTGGTTTACTCCAACGCCACACAGTGACAAGGAAGCAATGACAAGGAAAATTTTAAACATCACTGATGTGGTAAGAAGGACTGGAATAAATGTGTGGTCACTGTGGGTGCAAAACTAGTTTAGGACTACTCCATCTTACAAAGGGAGAGACAATGATGAGATATTTGACTAATCTTGACAGTTAGCACTGCTTCTTTTACTTTATATTTCGGAGATACTCAAGGAATACAAGTAGCATGAGGTCAATGTAGGCACACAGCCCCATAACTTCTGAGCATTCATTGATGTAAACACTGATATTGAGATTATCATAGTCCTCCAACAATTGAAAATAGGGAAAGAAAGGAGTAGAATAGATAAAATGGCCCAAGGCTAGCAACTGCAAAGAGATAGTAATTCCTGTCTTTTTCAGAAAATATGAAGAATGTAGATTCATTTCCTTTCATTTATTGTATGAATAAGCTTTAATTGACCCAGAATACTTTTCATGTTTTAAAAAAAGAAATTTGTTCTTAATGTTTTAAAATGTATCTGACAGATTTATCTGACAGAGTATGATCATGGGTTTTTGGGGGGGAGGTTTTGCAGTTTCTGGCTGGGGCTGGATTTGAATCTGCTACCTCCAGTATGTGGGGCCAGCGCCCTACTCCTTTGAGCCACAGGAACCACCCTGATTCATGTTTTTTTTTGGTTTTTTGGTTTTTGAGACAATCTCTGTTATCCAGGCTAGAGTGCTGTGGCATCAGCCTAGCTTACAGCAACCTCAAAAACTAGGTTCAAGTAATCCTCCTGCCTTGGCCTCCCAAATAACAGGGACTACAGGCAGCCACCATAGTGCCCAGCTGATTTTTCTATTTTTAGTAGAGACAGGGTCTTGCTCTTGCTCAAGCTGGTCTCAAACTCTTGAGTTCAAGAAATCCTCCCACCTCTGCCTCCCAGAGTGTAAGGATTACAGGTGTTGCCACCACAGCTGGTGGTGATTCATATCATTGTTCAAAATTTACTAACATATTAAACTTGAATACATTAAACTAACAGTTTTTCAAGATATTTTTAGAATAAAATTCTGTAACATGAGTAAATGTTTAAGTTTAGAAATAAGCCTTTTCACTGAGAAAAATCAGAAATATACTTCAAGATAAAGTATAACAAATATATTTTATTTTGAGTTTATAATAAATTTCTATCTTTTATGGCTTATCACCTTTTTTCTTAGGTTGCAGCATGCAGAGATACTGGATATGACTGGTTTGAACAACTCCTTCAAAACGTGAGTGTTACTTTGAATCTTAATAACATAAAATGTAAAGGGTCAGTGTTTCCCAGACTTTATGATTAAAAAATAAAAGAACCTTTCAGTTATTTTGGTAGGGTAAATTTTATTTTTAATTTGTTAGGCTGAATATTTTTGTTATTTTCTCTATTTAATTGATTGTCATAGTGCCCATTTTAGAAGTTTTCTGAGTCACTAAGATTCTATCTTCTCTTCCTTCTAGATAATTTTTTCTTATCCCTTTAATCTAAATGATAGATATGAGATCCATAAATATGTAGATTATATTAAGTATAAAATTATATTATTTTGCATGTTACACCTAGGATTTCCCATAGTAGTACAAAATCAAACCACAAGTAGTGTTTTTGTTTTTAAGTTTCATAAATGGAAATGTTTTTCTCCCTATGAATTTTTAAATTTGTTTTATTTCTGAAATATTCAAATAGAATATCCATCACCCTGGTTCAAAACTTTTAAGCATCTTCCTAGTCTTATTTTATCCGTCCTTCTCCATCTTGGTGTGGTTCTTTCTGTTTTTTGTCTTTTAGGTTTCTTTTAGTATAATACTTTTAAAACAAATCCCAAACTATATCATCTTTAACATCTGTCTCTAGTAGATAATGACTTAAAAAAAAAAGATTCATTATCATCTATATAAAATAAATAATAATGCATTATTCCCTGATATCTAATACCTATTCAAAGTTCACATTTTCCTGACTCTTTCAAAAATGTATCTTTATAATGAGTTAACAGTTGCTTTGGGCAGCTCTCATAGTTCAGTGGGTGGGGCACTGGCCATAAACACGGAGGGTGGCAGGTTCAAGCCTGGCCAGGCCAGCTAAAACAACGACAACTGCAATAAAAAAAAATAGCTGGGCGTTGTGCTGGGCCCCTATAGTCCCAGGTACTTGGGAGGCTGAGGCAAGAGAATCGCTTAAGCCCAAGAGTTTGCCGTTGCTGTGAGCTGTGACACCACAGCACTACCTAGGGCAACAGCTTGAGACTATCTCAAAAAAAAAAAAAAAAAAAAAAATAGTTGTTTACTTTAATATAGCTCCTAATTCTCTTATAATAGTTGACTAGTATCTCCCTTTCTCGTGCCACTTGTGTGTTTTCCTGTGCAGTAGTTCTCAACCTGTAGGTCACGGCCCCTTTTTAACAATGAAAATACATTGCAGCATTAGGAAGGTTGAGAACTACTGCTATATAGAGTATTACATGTTTTAGATTTCTTAGATTTCTTCCTTCTGGTTTCATTCAAATTGTTCTTTTATTTGCCATTTATCCTATAAACTCTTTGGTATAAAGGTTTAATAAGACTTAATTTTTAGGGTAAGGGACACAAATATTTCATGGTGTTACTGAATATCATTGCATTACATCAGGAAGCACACATCTGGTTATCCCATTTACAGTGATTGACCTTTGAGTTTAGGTGTCATCAGTTTGATAAACCTATTAAGTTTTGATTTATATGATCATTACATAGATCCATTATTTTCATTAGAAGTTATGGTGATTTCTCTCATTGTTATATTATTTAAGTATTAATTATCTGGGACTCTTCATTAAATAGGAAATTCTTAAATTTAAAATTCTTTTCTTGATTAACTGGTTAGTGTGAACTACAGTCTGTACAGAAAAGGGAGAGAAGATGCTTCTTTTCTGTTCCTTATCAGTTTTCAGAATAAATTTTCTTATTAACTTCCAGTGGTGACCAATAAGTTTAGTGTCAGTATGAATTAGTTGAATTTCAGATATATGTTTTAATGTAATCATGATTTTGTTGTTGTTGCCCCTAGTAGAATGCCATGGCATCATAGCTCACATCAACCTCAAACTCTTGGGCTTAGGTGATCCTCTTGCCTTAGCCTCCCGAATAGCAGGGACTACAGGTGCTCACCATAATGCCCAGCTATTTTTAAAGACAGATTCTCACTCTTGCTCAGGTTGATCTCAAACTCCTGAGCTCAAGCAATCCACCCTCTCGCCCTCCCAGAGTGCTAGGATTACAGGCGTGAACCACCGTGCCCAGCCCAGTAATCATGATTCTTTTTGAAACTCAAGTTGGTAATGTATCCTTTTGGTATAACTTGATTAATTTTTGTAGCCTGATTACTTTCTGGCTGACCATCTACCCCAGATTAATCTTGTACATTTTCTGCCCCAAACCTGAAATAAGCTATTTTTTAAAGAGTCCTAATTCCCTTTAGTTGGGGCAGTCTTGGCACTGTAGGTATTTACTATTAATTACTTTAACTTTGGACCCTTTCAGAGGATAAAGCTAGAAATACGTACTTTTTAGAAAGAGAAAATAAATCAAGAATTTATATTGATTTTTTTGTTTGTTTATTTCTTGGAGATAGGGTCTTGCTTTTCTGCCTGGAGTAGAGTGCAGAGGCATCATCATAACTCACTGCAACCCCACACTCCTGGGCTCAAGCAATCCTACCTCAGCCTCCCAAATAGCTGGACCACAGATGTGTGCCATCACACCCAGCTAATTTTTTTATTTTGTGTAGAGATGAGGTCTCACTATTGCTCAGGCTGGTCTCAAACTCCTGGCTTCAAGCATTCCTCCTACCTCAACCTAGAATTCCAGGTGTGAGCCACAATTTTGATATTTGTAATACAAATTTAGGATGATAGGATTTTACTTTTTTTTTTTTTTTGGCCAGGGCTGGGTTTGAACTCACCATCTTTGGCATATGGGGCTGGCGCCCTACTCCTTTGAGCCACAGGTGCCGCCCAGATTTTACTTTTTTTGACTTTATTCTTTCCCTTAGGCTAAAAATCTTGGTTCTTGAGGAAATCAAAATATTTATTTGCTTTGCCCTACCAGATTAACAGTAAGATTGCTGAATACAGTTTAAGATTTCTTTGCATTTCTTTTTAGATATAGCTCACTAGAAATATCACATTAAAAGTCCCTCTTGAAGTAATTTCCGTTTGATAATGTCAACAACTTATTATCCACTAGATAGATTTGTTTCACTTACCAGTTTTTGCAGTATTTTTAGTAATAAAATAACAGTATTATTTTTAATGACAAACCAACTTTTTTCACCATTAAGTAAAGAGAGGCATTTTTATTGAGGCTAATTTGTATGCAGAAAAAGTCACTAATTTTAAGTATACAGTTTGATGAATTTTAGCAATTATATACAGTCATACAGCCTCCAGCACAGTCAAGGTATAGGGTTATACCCTAAAAAGTTTGCTTGTGTCTTCTTGCTGTTTCCTTCTCCCCATCCTAGAAAACCATTGATCTACTTTTTTGTTACTATAATTGTACTTTTTCTAGAATTTCATATCAATGAATCATGCATTCATATCAGTGGGTTCATACACTATATATTCTTTAACGTTTAACTTCTTTTACTTAGCAGAATGTTGTTCAGAATCATTGATGTTATCATTGTATTTTCTTCTTTTTTATTGCTAAGTAGTTTCTGTAAGATAGACATAGCACAATTTTTTATCACTTACTTATTAAAGGACCTTTGGGTTGTTTCCAGTTTAGGGCTATTATGAATAATGCCATTATGAATATTTGTGTACAATTTTTTAAAAAACACTAGTGTTTGCTTATGTTATCTATAATCTGACTCTCTTTAAAAAACACTAAAATCTGACTTTTTAAAAAAACACTTTCACAGTGTTTGTATGTTATCTATAATCTGACTCTTCATAAATCATTTTTCATTTCATGATTTTATGTAATTTCCTAAGAGTGTGTTTGCTAGATCATATGAAAGGGAAACTGCCGAACTATTTTTCTAAAGTGGCCAAACCATTTTGCATTTCCATTAGCAATGTATGAAACTTTCATTTGCTCCACTCCTCACCATTCTAGTATTTTGGTATTAAAACACTAGCCATTCTAGTGTGGTGGTATGTTGTAGTAAGTTATTGTTTTTAAAGCTTTGAGATGTTGTTTTTAAGAAACACTTTCTAGTGTTTGCCTATGTTATCTATAATCTGACTCTCTTCATAAATCATTTTTCATTTCATGATTTTGTTATATTTAGCATCATTTGTTTCCTAAATCAAACCACCTTAGTTACATTTCAAAGTGGATATCATAGTAGTTTCTGAAAGGTTCTAAACCACATTTTACATCTGATAATTATAATAAATGATTAAGTAAGAATTAGTGTAGCTGGCTCGGCGCCTGTGGCTCAATGGGCTGAGGCACCAGCCACGTACACCTGAGTTGGCGGGTTCAAATCCAGCCTGGGCCAGACAAACAACAATGACAGCTGCAACCAAAAAAATGGCAGGGCATTGTGGCGGGCGCCTGTAGTCCCAGCTACTTGGGAGGCGGAGGCGGGAGACTCGCTTGAGCCCAGGAATTGGAGGTTGCTGTGAGCTGTGAAGCCACGGCACTCTATCCAGGGTGACAGCTTGAGGCTCTTGTCTCAAAAAAAAGAATTAGTGTAGCTGTCAGAAGTATCAGTATTTAGGATTAGTAAAAGAATCTAAAATAATATCCCTGTGTATTGGGATAATCTACTAAAAGAATGTAAAATAATATCCCTATGTATTATTAATAAGTTAGAAGCAAGAGGGAAATGACCAAATTTATAATCTCTTAATGATGATAATTCCCCTCTTACATGCTTTGTTTATTTACTCTCTAGTCCTATTTATTTATTTAATTGTTGTCCATTCAATTCTTGCTTCCTATTCTATGCTTTCTAACTTTAGTTTTCTCTAACAATTTAGTTCACCGATGACATCCTGACTTTATGGGATAGTTCCTTAACTCTAGCAGAGTTTCTTTTAGTAAAAGAAATAAAGTGTAAAAATATTTATGTAAATATGTGTGAAAGAGACTTGACCATTCCTTACAATTATAATACATGTATATAAATTTTCAGAGGAGCTAAGAAAGATGTAAAGAATGGACTTCTGAAGTTATTGGAAATTCTTGAATCAAGTATAGTTACTGTTTCCACGTGAGCACAAATACATGCATTTCATTCAGTCTGATTTCAGGTATTTCTAATTTAGGAGGAGGTTGGATTTTTTTTTTTTTTTTTGTAGATTGATGACTTCCCATTCATCGAATATGTTTTCCACGGAAACATGAACTACTATCAGAAATAGCTTCACATTCATACATGCACCAAACTCTGTTCATTTACTATATAATTGTATTTTTATATGTGTATGTATTTATTTATATATATATATATTTTTTTTTTTTAATTTATTTTTTTAGAGTCTCACTTTGTCACTCTGTGTAGAGTGCCATGGCGTAATAGATCACAGCATCCTGAGACTCCTGGGCTCAAATGATTCTCTTCCCTCAGAACTTCATAATAGCTTGGGATTACAGGCACCCACCATAAATGCCTGGCAATTTTTAGAGGCAGGGTCTTGCTCTAGCTCAGGCTAGTCTTGAACTTATGAGCTCAGGTGATCTGCCCACCTCAGCTTCCTAGAGTGCTGGGATTCTAAGCCATTGCATCTGTCCCTAATATGTCATTTTTAAATGTGTAAAGCTGTCATTTCCTTTTAACCTTTAGTGAATTCTTGGTTTATTGTCATTTTTCAGTAGTATGTAGAAAAACAATTTCTATCATGAAGGTCATCATGTTTTTTATTTCTAAAAAATACTCCAATTAGTTTAAAACACTACCATAAACTTAGTAGTTGTCTAAGCAGCTCTGCATAATAGCCTTCAAAAGCACCATCATAGACCAGCGCATAATCCCAGCACTCTGGGAGGCCAAGACTGGTGGATTGCTTGAACTCAGGAGTTCAAGACCAGCCTGAGCAAGAGCGAAATCCCAGTCTTTAAAAATAGCTGGACATTGTGGTGGGCACCTATAATCCCAGTTACATGGGAGGTTGAGGCAAGGGAATCACTTGAGGCCAAGAGTTTGAGGTTGCTGTGATGCCATGGCACTTTACTGAGAGCAGCGTAGTGAGACTCTGTGCCTCAAAATAAATAAATAAATAAATAAAGGATTGAGAGTTTCTGTTTCACAATATGAAAAAGTTCTAGAGATGGATAATGTTGCGGGTTGCACAACAGTGTGAATGTACTTAATGCCATAGAAACATACACTTAAAAATCATTAAAGTTGTAAATTAAAAAAAAAAAAACACTGTGATAGATACATAAAATTAAATTGATTTTACAACATCATTCTTTGTAATTACTTATAATCCAAGACTGGCACTGTAAAAGAAATAGTTAAGAGTAACCCCATAAGTCATCTATTTTTGGCTTTCGTAATCCAAAGCAAGATCTCCTTCTTAAACAGTGAATGGATAAAGAAGCTGATATTTCCATGCAACTTAATAATACCAAAATGGGACAAACTGTCAATGCATACAGCTACTTAGATGAATAATGAAAACATTATGCAGAGTGAAAGAAAGTTTACACAGAAGAGCACATGTTATGATTCCATTTATACAGAATTCTAGAAGAGGCGAAACTATTTTGTATTGGAAAAAAATTAGAAGGGTTGTTTCAGGAGACTAGGGATTAGGAAAGGATATGAGGGAACTTTCAGGGGTGATAGTAATGGCCTGTATCAGTGGCTTTAAAAGTTAATCAGTATTGCCTAGGGATTTATTAGATATGCAAATTATCAGACCCTACCCCAGACTTACTGAATCAGTAACTCCAAGGATGAGGTTTATCATTCTACATTATAAGAATCTCTCCAGATGATTTTGATGCAAGTTAAAAGATTGAGACCCACTGTTCTATCTTGATAAGGATTTGAGTTATAATGGTAAATGCTTTTGACAAAACTGAACAAATCTATGCTAAAGACTTGTGCATTTCATTACATATTGATTTTTTGAAAAGAGGGGAGTACACTGATGTCTGTGCTTGGAAATGCATCAAAGCTAAAGTGGACAGAGGTGTGTTAACATGTGCATGAATATATACCTACACATATGTGTGCATATTTGTGTGTGTGTGTATTCAGCCCAGCAGAGTAAAATGATGGAAAGAGAGTATTCATTTTAAAACTTTTTTCAATTTATATGCTTATATTTTTATACCAAAAGATTAAAATGGTATCTTAAAAAGTACCTCTATCACTGGATATGTTAATGCCTTTAAAAGATATATTTTAGGCGGGGCACAGTAGCTCACACCTGTAATCCAAGCACTTTGGGAGGCCAAGGCAGGAGAATCACTTGAGTCCAGGAGTTCATGACCACCCTGGGCAACATAGGAAGACCCCTGTATCTATAAAAATAAAAATTTAAGGGTGGCGCCTGTGGCTCATCGAGTAGGGTGCCAGCCCCATATACTGAAGGTGGTGGGTTCAAACCCGGCCTCAGCTGAACTGCAAAAACAGAAAAATAGCTGGGCATTGTGGCAAGCATCCCAGCTACTCAGGAGGCTGAGGCAAGGGAATCGCCTAAGCCTAGGAGTTGGAGGTTGCTGTGAGCTGTGTGATGCCACAGCACTCTACTGAGGGCAATAAAGTGAGACTCTGTCTCTACAAAAAAATAAATAAATAAATAAAAATCTAAAAAATTAGTTGGGTGTGGTGACATGCACCTATAGTCCTAGCTACTTGAGATTCTGAGATAGGAGGATTGCTTGAGCCCAGGAATTTGAGGTTATAGTTAGCTGTGATCATGCCACTGCATTCCACCCTGGGAGACAAAACAAGACACTGTCTCTAAAGAAAATAAATGAATGAATTTTTTAAAGTGACATTTTTTAAATGAGCAAACTAAATCATAGTATTAAAAATTTTTATGCTATTTGTTATTTATATCTTGAGTATATGGCTAATATGTGTGTGTAGCATTAAAGCAGGTGAAATAATCATTTCAGAGGATATATAAAAACAGTTGATGGAGGGAGAGTAATAGATGGGACCACACCTACGGTGCATCTTACAAGGATACATGTGAAATTCACTAGGTGTAGAATATGTCTTAACACAAATAACTAAGAAAATGCCGTGAAGGCTGTGTTAACCCGTTTGATGAAAACATTTCAAACTGTATACAAAACCAGCACATTGTACCCCATGATTGCATTAATATACACAGCTATGATTTAATAAAAAAAGTTGATAAAATTTAATACCCTGAATAACAACTTACAATAAAAAAGGATAAAATGCAAATTCCTTACTCTGACAGAACAAACTACAAAGCCTAAAATGAAAATCATACAAAAATGGGAAAGTTTTAAGAGAGATCTATTCAAAATCAAGAGCAAAAAATATTTGACAAATAGGGCAAGGTGACTATAAAATCAGTGAAAATCAAAAGCTAAACTACTTCTGACTTGGAGGAGTTCTGACTTGTCTTAGAAGCTATCAGGACTTTTTAAGACAGAGCAGTAATAAATAGATTAGTATAACATAGACCAGTAGAATAGGATAGAGAGCCCAAAAAGTAGGCCGACACATATAGAAAGAGTATGCTTGCTATAAAACAGAAGGGGCACTGCAACTTCTTTTATAGGGGAAAGAGATTTTTTAGTGAATGGAGTTGATTGATCGACTGGCAGTCCATAGGGAAATTTTTAAAGCAATTGATTCCTACTTCCACTCAAAAATTAACTCCTTATCTTTTAAAAGAAATCTTCAAAACTTGTGGAAGAAAATACAGGTAAATGTATTCTTGACCTTTATGTAGGGAAGGATTTCTTAAACCTTAAACAAGTCCCCAAAATGATTAACCTTAAAAGATGGATAAAAGTTTATAAATTGGCAGCACCTATAGCTCAGTGGGTAGGGCAATGGCCACATACCCCAAGGTTGGAGGGTTCAAACGCAGCACGGGCCAGCTAAAGCAACAATGACAACAACAATAAAAAGTTTATAAATCTAGAGACATCTTTTTTTTTTAATTAATTTATTTTTTTATAATTAAATCATAGCTGTGTACATTAATGCAATTGTGGAGGAGACATCTTAAAGAAAGTGAAAACCCAAGTCACAAACTGGGAAAAGTTATTGGACACAGATGTGTATAACCAACAAACAATTAATATCGAGAATATTAATAAAGAACTCTTGTCCAGATGTGATGGCTTACACCTATAATCTTAGCATTCTAAGAAGCCAATACAGGAAGATTACTTGAGCTCAGGAATTGAAGACCAGCCTGAGCAAGAGTGAGACCATGTCCCTAAAAACAAGAGATAATTAGCTGGACGTAGTGGTGCACATCTATAGTCCCAGCCACTCAGGAGGCTGATGCAGGGGGATCACTTGAGCCCAGGAATTTGAGGTTGCAGTAAAACTCTGTCTCTTAATAAAAAAAGAAGTCCTCTCCCATAAGCCTTATATAAGTCACATCCCAATAGGAAAACAGGTAAAATTCATGAATAGGCATTTCATTAAAAGAAATAGCACATATCAACCTGTAATGTGTTCATCTTTATTAGTAATATGAAGAAATATCTTGAATATATGGCTAGTATACTTTTTATTCCATTTGATTGGCAAAAACTGACAAGTCAGACAATAACAAATTATGGAAGAAAGGTATGTTGAATAGTTTTTATTTATTTATTTATTTATTTTGAGATAGAGTCTCAAGCTTCACTCTGAGTAGAGCTGTGGCATCATAGCTCACAGCAACCTCCAACTCTCAGGCTCAAGCCATCCTCCTGCCTCAAGTTTTCTATTTTTAGTAGAAACAGGGTCTCGCTTTTCTCAGGCCTGTCTCCCATAAGCTCAAGAAATCGCCTGCTTCAGCCTACCAAGGTACTAGGATTACAGGCGAGAACTACCGCATCTGGCCTAAATAGTATTTCTTTTTGGGGGGAGGGTATTTTTTTTGGTTGTTGTTTTTTGCAGTTTTTGGTTGGGGCTGGGTTTGAACCCGCCACCTCCAGTATATAGTGCTGGTACCCTACTCCTTTTAGCCACAGGTACCACCCACAAATAGTATTTCTTAATACTGCTAATTGAGAAAGTATCATAAACATTTTGAAAAGCAATTATCTCATTAAATAACCTTATTAAAAACATCTCATGAAGTTAACATTCATACATTTAGCGACCCAGCAGTTCTATTTCAAGCATATACATAAGAGACTCTAGCATATCAGGACATATACAGAAATAATCACTTATCATAAAAATTGGAATTATCTATAAAAGAATGGATAAATGAATTATGCTATATATACAGTTGATTGTCGTACAGCAATGAAAATGAATAAAATACAGCTACATGAAACATCCTGGATTACAGTTAGTAATATAATGTTGAGTGAAAAAGCAAGTCTTAGAAGACTGTGTCAACTATGCTACCTTTTTTTTTTTTTGGAGACAGAGTCTCACTTTGTCTCCCTTGGTAGAGTGCCATGGCGTCATAGCTTACAGCACCTAAAACTCTGGGACTTAAGCAATTCTCTTGTTTCAGCATCCGAGGTAGGTAGGACTACAGGTGCCTACTACAACACGCGGCTATTTTAAAAAATGAGTCCTTGCTCTGGCTCAGGCTGGTCTTTTTTTAAATTTTTTATTGTCTTTATTATTAAATCATAGCTATGTACAATAGTGCAATCAAGGGTACAATGTGCTGTTTTCATATACAATCTGAACTATTTTCATCAAACTGATTAACATAACCTTTGGCATTTTCTCAGTTACTATATGAAGACATTTGTATTCTGCATTTAGTAAGGTTCACCTGTACCCTTCCAAAATGTACCGTAGGTGTGGCCCCACCAATTACCCTCCTTCCACCCCCAAATGCTTACCATCCTTAATCATCAGAGAAATGCAAATCAAAACTACTTTGAGATATCACCTAACTCCAGTAAGGTTAGCCTACATAACAAAATCCCAAAACCAGAGATGTTGGTGTGGATTTGGAGAAAAGGGAACACTACACTGCTGGTGGGAATGCACACTAATAATCCTTTTGGAAGGATGTTTGGAGAATACTTAGAGATCTAAAAATTGACCTGCCATTCGATCCTATAATTCCTTTACTAGGTATTTACCCAAAACTCAGGCCGGTCTTGAACTCATAAGCTCAGGCTATTGACCCACTTGGCCTCCCCAAGTGCTAGAATTACAGGTGTGAGCCACCACACTCAGCTATGCTACTGTTTTAGAAAGTAGAAGATCAAAACTGCGAACAGTCTACAGCTTTTTTTTGTTTTTTTGGAGACAGAGTCTCAAGCTGTCACCCTGGATCAAGTGCTATGGCATCACAACTCATAGCACCTCAAATTCTTGGGCTTAAGCAATTCTCTTGCCTCAGCCTCCCAAGTAGCTGGGACTACAGATGCCTGCCACAACACTCAGCTGTTTTGTTGTTGCAGTTGTTGTCATTGTTTGACAGGCCCAGGCTGGATTCGAACCCGCCAGCTCCGGTGTATGTGCCTGGCGCCCTAGCCACTGAGCTACAGGCACCAAGCCAGACAGTGTACAGTTTAAACTACTTTTTTTAAAGCAAGGAGATCATAAAATTTCTGATGATCATTATTTTAAGAGTGAAAGAGGGCTCGGCGCCTGTGGCTCAACAGGCTAAGGCGCCAGCCACGTACACCTGAGCTGGCGGGTTCGAATCCAGCCCGGGCCGGCCAAACAACAATGATGGCTGCAACCAAAAAATGGCCTGGCGTTGTGGTGGGCGCCTGTAATCCCAGCTACTTGGGAGGCGAAGGCAGGAGACTCGCTTGAGCCCAGGAATTGGAGGTTGCTGTGAGCTGTGATGCCACAGCACTCTATCCAGGGTGACAACTTGAGACTCTGTCTCAAAAAAAAAAAAAAAAGAGAGTGAAAGAGGAAGATGGGATAAGGGAAGGAGCACATTGGAAGATAAAAGTTATTAGAAATGTTCTTAAGTTGCGTTCATATTACATCATTTTTAAGTACATTAAAAGAACACACAACAGTGGTGATGGTATGTCTTTGGAATAAAGTCTTAGAGAGGATATGAAAAACCAGTGATGAGAGAATAGTTTTCTACTCCTACAAAAGAGAGACCAAGCTCAATAGAAGCATGTACTTTCAATAGAGAGTACAGTGATTAGTTCTTTAAAATAATACTTAAGGAAGTACATTATGGAGTGGGACAAGGAGAATTTGCAGTTCAAAGTTGAAACTCAGTACACTGAAGCTTTCTGCTTTATTTGATTTATATCATTAAATTAGAGAAAGGAACAGTATGTATGTTATGTTATTCTGGTAGTTCTCAGTTGTTTTAATTATCCATGCATCTTGTAGTGCCATTCAGTTATACCCATATGCATTTTTGTGAATTTTCAATTAACTTGAATTTTAAATTTTAAACTCCTTAGTCATATTAGACACTTCTCGAGTCCTTAATAGCCACGTGTGACTCATGGATATAAATATAGAATATTTCCATTATAGTTGAATGCTATATTTGACACCACTGGAACTCTTCACAGTAATCAAATACACATTTAATTCCTGCAACATCCCCAGAATTATATCATTTATAATTTGTATTAGCAAGACACATATATCCTGAAATGACTTTTCCATTGACCTATGTTTATGAAAGATTAGGTTGGTTTTATTTTTTGGTTATAATTAGAATGATCTCTATCTGCATCTCATTCATAACACTTTTCTAGTATTGTTTATTAATGATTTGGCAAAGGATAGCACAGAGAAGAAAGCTACCCTTTTGTTTTATAATGGTAAAATTAAAGGTGCGATTCAAATACAATTACAGTTATTAGTTCTTTAAAATAATACAACTAATACTGAGTAGTATGCTTTGTTTCTGATTGGAGTAAGGGAGAAAAAAGAAAGGTCATCTTTCCTATATCTATCATCCTACCTCAAGTCATATAGCAATTTAAAGATTTCATACTAAAATTGTTGTATTTGTAAACTACTGGTTTATAAGGTGTTTTTAAACATGTCATATATTTTTATTTTATTTATTAATTTGCACTTTGAGTATTAACTTGTTAATGACAAATGAAAAAGATACTACTTATGGACACGTTTTAATGTGTTTACATTATTATTGTCTAATGAATAATTATACTGGGATTTTTTTTTTTATATACATACATATATAGTTGTTGAAGTCCGAAGAGGATTCCTCATATAAACCTGTGAAGAAAGCTTGTACTCAACTTGTTGATAACCTAGTTGAGCACATTCTTAAATATGAGGAATCTCTAGCTGGTAAGACATTTTATATATTGGTCTTTAGTTGAATTTATAAGATATTTTAAAATACTCTGGGCATGTTTATCATTTTTGCCTCTGGCTCTGCTTGCCTAATACATTAACTACTTCACTTCTTGTTTTTGTTATATAGTTATCTGTTTGATGTTGCATCCTAGATTATATTCCTAGATTAAGATTGACTAAGATTATTTAGAAAAGAATAATAAAAAAATGCCCCCTATCTATTCCACATATGTTTCAATAGCATATAATTTTAGATTTCATATTGAACAGGAATAAAAGTAATTTCCAGGAGCCAATATGTATTTAGCTAAAAGGCACTTATCACAAAACTGATATCTCTCAAATTATATACAGTTTTCTCTCAAAATGAAGTTGTTATTTAGCTATTATAAAAATGTTTTTAAAAGATTTATATTACATTCCTAATATTATTTATAAATATCTATCATTATTTACCAGTCACAAATCTGAAATTTTTAATTAATTATAAGTAAATAATTATAAAAATATAAAAACTGATACTCATTGCTTAAAGCACTCAAAACTAGCATTACTTCCTGTCTCCTAAAGCACATTAATGAGGAACAACAGTCAGTCTTGGTCATTCTCTAGAAATGAGGCCCTTAACCTTTAGCAGAAGTACCATTTATGTCGTCACATAAGGAAATCATTGATATCCTTTCTATTTTTTTCCTGCAATTTTTAAAAATTTTTTTCTTCATTTTCCATTTGTACCTCTTTTTTCTTTTTATCTCCTTGTTCTGTTTTCCCTATTTTTCCCCATCCTAGAATTTAGGAGTGATACTGTTATCCTTTAATGTTAAAAGTTGCCAATCTCCTCTAAAAATTAGTTTCCTAAGAACCGGTGTGTCTTGTAACTAGTAACACTTCCCTCCCATTACAATAGCATTTTGTTTGACTTTCCAGTGTAGCATAGGTCCAACTTCTGTTTGTCATTCTCATTTTTTAATATTCTTCTACCACAGCAACATCTCTTTTTTTTCCTCAATACCTTGAAACATAGTATCACCTCAACTAAATTGTTAGCTTTCTTTCCCGTATTCACTTCCATTAATTTTTAGGTATAACCAACACCACATTTATTCCCAAAAGCCCATTTCTAAATTTCTCTACTTCCATTCTACTTTTAACTTCAATCCTATTCTTCTTAGTGTAAAACTTTTTTTTTTCTATACAATGGTCTCAGTGTTCTGTCTTTAGTATATGAATTTCTATAACAAAGAAAAAAATGAGATAAAGTCTAGTGTCATAAATACTATTAATCCATTATATGGAGGACTATATTGAATCTATTCAGGGGATATTTAGTAATTTAAATAATATTCTGAAAAATTTATACTGCCTTGTCATATTTTAGTGTCTTATTTCTGTTTGTTTTTCCAGATTCTGACAATAAAGGTGTGAATTCTGGAAGATTGGTAGCTTGCATAACCACTTTGTTCTTATTCAGCAAAATAAGACCCCAGCTCATGGTTAAACACGCCATGACTATGCAACCATACCTTACCACTAAATGTAGTGTAAGTATAGAGCTGTCTTATTTTTCTGTCTTACATAAAACACATAGTAAGTGTTTTAATTTGGTATTCATGAGGTGTCAGCCACATTTTCACTGACAGATCAACTGTGTCATCAAATCAAATATATGTGTTCTAATATTTGTTGCACATTATTTACAAATATCAATTTCTGATATATTACAAATAAGGTTCAGGCTTGATTTCTTTGTAAGTTCCTCAAGCCTGACCCTCATAAATGCTTAATAAATGTGATAGCTATTGTTAAGACCTCAAAGGTGATGAAACAGAGTTCCTATCTTTGAGAAATTTACTGTCTTTTGGATTTTGAACTTACTTTTCATTAATCTGTCATTTCTAATATATTATTTTATTTTATAATACAGAAGTATATTGAATATGGAAAATTTAGTATCATATCAGAAACGTTAGGCTATTGTTTTATGCAACTATTAACATTAATCCTGTATTTTCATAAAGCAAAATATGAAAATTAAATAAAATAGTGCTTGAATAAAATAAGCACATGAAGTAGGATTTTAAAAAAATATATAAGCATAGTAAGTTAAGTGGTTTATTACAAATGTTAAATTTTAAAATACTCTAACAACTTGCAAATGTAGATGGTTTGTCGCATACTATATTTCTAATGATCCCAAGGAACTCATTCTAAATGTTTTCTCTACTACATTTGTTTTGCTGCTGTGGTAAATTTTTTGGTATCTAAATTATAAGTTCTAGGTGAAAACATCAGGACTTCCTGAGAAAACATTTAAGAAGACTGGGAACGGTGGCTCACGCCTATAATCTTAATACTCTAGGAGGCCAAGGCAGGTGGATTGTTTGAATTCAGAAGTTGACCAGCCTGAGCAAGAATGAGACCCTTGTCTCTACTAAAAATAGAAAAACTAGCTAGGCATAGTAATGGGTGCCTATACTGCCAGCTACTTGGGAGGCTGAGGCAAGAGGATTACTTGAGTCCAACAATTTGACTTATAATGCCACAGCACTCTACTGAGGGTGACAGAGTAAGACTGTGTCTCAAAAAAAAAAAAAAAAAAGAGCTCGGCGCCTGTGGCTTAACAGGCTAAGGCGCCAGCCCACCAAATTGAGCCAGGGCCCACCAAACAATGACGGCTGAAACCAAAAAATGGCCGGGTGTTGTGGCGGGCGCCTATAGTCCCAGCTACTTGGGAGGCGGAGGCAGGAGACTCGCTTGAGCCCAAGAATTGGAGGTTGCTGTGAGCTATGATGTCACAGCACTCTATCCAGGGTGACAACTTGAGGCTTTGTCTCAAAAAAAAAAAAGGTTGGGCGGCATCTGTGGCTCATCGAGTAGGACGCTGGCCCCATATACCGAAGGTAGCGGGTTCAAACCCAGCCTCGGCCTCAGCAAAACAGAAAAATAGCCGGGTATTATGGCAGGTGCCTGTAGTCCCAGCTACTCAGGAAGCTGAGGCAAGAGGATCACCAAAGCCCTGGAGTTGAAGGTTGCTGTGAGCTGTGTGATGCCACGGCACTCTACCAAGGGCGATAAAGTAAGACTGTCTCCACCAAAAAAAAAGAAAGTTAAAGAACTGAAGATTATAGCAAGGGATTAAAAATACTTAAAAATGCCCTATATTACTTCTGAGATGCGAATTCTGTCTTTAGGGCTTATATATTAGATCCAGAAATAAATTGCTTAATATGTAATCTGTGGCTACTAATAAAAGTTAATATTAAGTACAGTACTAGGTGTTGTGAAGAATTTTACATGCATTATCTCATTTCCTCTGTGAGGTAGGAACTATTATTATTTCAGTTTCAGATAAGGAAACTAAAGCTTAGAGAATATAAGAAATTGGCTAAATGTCCATAGCCAACTAGTCTGAGAACTAGAATTCAGTTTAATGTCTGTCTGCCTATAGAATCTGGACTATAATGTATCTTGTATAAATAGTCCTTGTGTGATTTTGAGTCAGTATTTCGGAAAGCAAGATCATTTTTAAAATGTTTTGCACTGATCAGGCACAGTGATTCATGCCTGTAATCCTAGCACTCTGGGAGGCCAAAGCAGATGGTTTGCATGAGCTCTAGAGTTTGAGACCAGCCTGAGCAAGATCGAGACTCCATCTCTATTAAAAATAGAAAAAAAAAAAAAAAACAAACCCAGCTGGGTGTTGTGTCAGGTGTCTATAGTCCCAGCTACTTGGAAGGCTGAGGCAAGAGGAACTCTTGAGCCCAAGAGTTTGAGGTTGCTGTGAGCTATGATGCCATGACACTCTACCCAGTGCAACAGAATAAGACTCAGTCTCCAAAAAAAAAAAAAAAAATGCAAATTTTATATGTGTGTGTATATAAAGTATTACATAAAGTGTACCCATCTCATACTTGTTAGGCACCTTTTTTTTAAAAAATGTTTTTTGGTTTTATTTTTATATTCCATCCCCATCTTGATTTTTCTTCAGAGTAAATTAGCTGGAATATTCTTTTTTTTTTTTTTTTTTTTTGTAGAGACAGAGTCTCACTTTTATCGCCCTGGGTAGAGTGCCGTGGCGTCACACTGCTCACAGCAACCTCCAGCTCTTGAGCTTAAGCGATTCTCTTGCCTCAGCCTCCCTAGTAGCTGGGACTACAGGCGCCTGCCACAGCCCCCGGCTACTTTTTTGTTTTGCAGTTCGGCGGAGGCCTGGCTTGAACCCGC
>CAUYON010116921.1:0-11171 GCA_963573935.1 Arctocebus calabarensis
CTTGGGTAGGGAAAGGAAGAGCAGAGAGAGGGTAGGAGCAAGGGGGGTGGGGTCTTGGTGTGTGCCACACCTTTTGAGGGCGAAACACGATTGTAAGAGGGACTTTACCCAACAAATGCAATCAGTGTAACATGGTTTCTTTTACTCTCAATGAATCCCCAACAATAAAAAAGAAAAAAAAAAAAGAAAGAAAGAAACACAGGCCTAATATCAGAAGGTTTTCTTTTTGTTTGTTTTTAAACAAGATCATTCATTGCGTGACTAATTGTTGACATTCTTCTTACTTTATTTTGGCATCTTTTAAAATTTTCAGATTACTATGAGGGGGTAAACAATTAGGTTACAATGTTTGTGTCTGCTAGTTGAGGTTCTGGATGCATTCATATCGCATTCCCAAGTCGTATGCCATATACCCTTACGTTTTGCTCATTGCGTAGGAGCCCACCAATCCACTCCCTCTTCTCTTCCCTTTCTCCGCCCTCTCCCCCGCAGCTTTAATTAAATTGAGTTTGTCTCTTCTGCGAGTGTGTATTAGTTCACCTACTGGCTTCATGTTAGTATTGAGTACATTGGATAGTTCCTTTTCTATTCTTGTGACACTTTGCTATGAAGAATGTGTTTCGACTCCATCCATTCCGAAAGACGTTCCCTTCATCATCTTGCTTCCACAGCCAAGAACAAAGAGCTGTTTCTCAAGAGAAACTACAAATCCAGATTTTATGTAGCTTCCCAAATTTTAAATGATGGCAATTAATTTAATTAAAAAACATACTGGGTGGGCTCAACAAAAAACTGACAATAGGCCAGGTTATTGTCAAAATATCAACACATGATATTTTGACCAACAGTTTACCACCTTGGGGAGAGTGCTATTAAGCGTTAGATGCTATGATGATTGAGGTGATGAATGTTCTTTTAACATTTTCTAAACAATGTTCTAAGATAATAACTAGGCTGTTCAGTAATCTGGAAATGGCAGTATTGTCCCAGCTCAGCTAGCCTTTCTAAGGTGACCTTTGCTAGAAGGCAGACTCTGCAGAGATTAGCTGGTGGTATTTGAATAACTCCTGGAGTCTGGTGTGCTCCCAGGGACAAGCCCAGCATGCCCTTCCTCAGAGGGTGGTGGGAGCCGGGTGGCTCTCTTCACTTGTCTGCGCTGTCCTTCAACCCAGGAAGCGGGTGGGGAGAGGAGGAGATGGGAAATAAATGACCCATCACTTAGGATCTTACCAAAAGAATGAACAGAATACAACAGGCATCTTTATATTCAAATCCATTTGTTTTTATCACATGATTTTAAAATTCAGCCTGAATCATTCATTTTCAGTCAAGTGAACCCTCTGCTATTGAAATAATTTTTTGTAAATATCTCTTAGGCCAAGAGGCTTTTGTTCAGGCTTCGTGAAGAATTGGCAATGCGATGCTGTGAGAAGTTTTGCCCTGGAATCACTTTATGTGACAAAGTTAGAATAATTGCCTTTGCGATATGCAGAGAAAGACACTTGAGGCAGTGGTTCCAGATGAGAGGTCTTGTGAAACGCCAGCACCTAGACCATCAACCCAGTGGCTTCTGATAGTTCTGCTTTCTGAGCCCCTTCTTTGTCATCCTGGAATCTGTCCCACTGGCAGTAGAAGTCAAACTTCCCTGCATATATTTGCTTTTGTACACGGTAGCCCTGGTAAATACTGGGAGGCTGCTTCCTGAGTTTCCCCTTCCTAATCTGGCTTGTCTGTCACCTGCCCCCTCTCTCCTTTATAAATCATGCCTGCGAGTGTGCACACATGTGTACACACACACACACTCTCACACATTCACACATGTGCACACACACGCACTCACACATTCACAGATTCTTAGATTCTCACGTCACCTCCAGACTGCTGGGTTCTCTTGGGCAATTCTAGCAATGGTTTGGGGAAAGAGAAAATGAAAGAAAAGACAAATAACCTTTTCAACAAAAAATCATGATTCTCCAGTAGGTTTAAGTTAATCTGTTAGGATCATTCTGTTTTGCTTAAAAACAACTGATTATAAGGAAGAATGCCTTCAGCTACATTTCTCAATTGTAAAAGAGTCTATACTAATTTTTTTTGGTGTGGTGGTTAGTTTGTTCGCTCATTCAGTTGATATTTCTTGAACCTGCTCTGAGTGTAGGCAGTGGGAACAAAACCGACACACACAGAAAACAAAAAGACAAATAAAAAATACCCCCCATTCCAGCCATATCAGTGAATGAAGATGAGAGCGGTAGTTAGCGCGCCAACTGGCGTTAGTGGGCAGTAGGGTCAAAGACCCAAGGCCAAGAGAGTTTGCATTTTAGGTGCAGAAACAGTATTTTTCATAGTTTCTTATTTGTAAAAAATTACAGTCGTGGAGAATAGGATGAAGAGGGTGGGTGGACGAAGCCTGGGAACGCACACTCGCTTCTGACGTGTACTAGCCTTGCCACCTCGGGGGGGGGGTCCCTTTTATCCCCTCAGCACCCTTGTTTGTAAACTGAGTGAGTAAAGCTGTCGAGAACTGCAAGCTAGAACCGTGATGGAATTTGGGCAGCATGGCCCTAGGCACCAGCATGCTGTCTCCTGTCAAGGGATAACAGACTATTTTCATCATAGGTTTGGGAGGAGCCAGGAGAGCTGGGGAAGGATGGGAGGGAAGCACAGCCGTGGGGCAGGGAGACGAGACCTGACTGCCGTGTGACAAACCACGGCTGAGCTGGCCCAGGAGGGGCAGTGGCCATTGGAGTGGCAACACTCCATCTCTTAGCAGGAGGCTGAGATTGTGGCAAAGGGCCTGTCCCTGGGAGGCAGGGTCCTCACGACTCGGTGCCTGTGTGAGTAAATCTGATTAAGGCTCGGCTCTGGGCAGGCGCTTAGGGGAACCAGTTTGTTGTCCAAGTTCATTATTCAGATACGCAACACTGGTAAATCTACACTTTTCCAGGGCTCCAAGTGCCAGGTAACTAGCTGGTAAACAAGCTCTGGTGCTCAGGCGATTGGCAAATTGAAGGTGGGAGGTGAGTGGGCGCCCATGTCCCTGACGAGGAGGCTGCTTTCCTCCCCAGATGCTGTAAAGGTCACCACTTAGCAGCCCACTTTGCCTTCCTGAAGGAGTCGAAGGTTTCAGTGTAGTCCAATTTTACATACTTTTTAAAAAAGGATGTGAGAGACTGGTTATCATCCCAGCTACCTGAGAGGCTAAAGCAGGAGGATCTCTTGAGCACAGAAATTTGAGGTTGCCGTGAGCAGTGATAACGCTACTGAGTGCCAATTCTGGCCTGGATACGGAGTGAGATCCTATCTCTAAACAACAAAAATAAAAACAAAAAGGATGTGAAAAGTTCAAAATGTGCCTTGGTGGAGATGTGAATATCGGAATAGAAAATCAGAGAGCTGCAAGGGACCCTGAGGACCACCTAACTGAAGCTCTTCAATTTGGGGGTGAGGAAGCCGGTGGCGACGGCGACGTCCTGTCTGTCCCTTCCATGAGGGCCAGCACACTCCTGCCCTTTCCTCCACACCACTGTGGCTGCCTGTACAGTCTTCACTTACTGTTTCTTTTAGCCACCTGAGACTGTTTATCAAAAGCCCATCAGTTTTCCCATATAGTTTGCTGCCCTGGTTCCACAAACTCTTCATGTGCCCCCCATTTGACTTGTGGTGAGTAAGCACCTTTTGTCTCCCCAGGGAAGACCCAGCCTCTCCCCATAGATGCTGCCCTCCCTGAAATGACGGAGTCCCCCCCCTTACTGTCTTGAGTGGAGGGGGCAGGGAAGGACGGCAGGTTGGTCCAGCTGCAGACAGATGTCAGCTCTCTGAATTCAGAAGGATCCTTAGTGCCCTTGTCTGTGGCTTTAGGCCTTTGCACGGTTCTGAAACACCTGGAAAAATCCCTCTTGGCATTCTGTATCAGAACCAGCTTGTTCTCTGCCAAAAAGCTCACATGCCGCCCCCTGGTGGTTCAAGGGGAGTGTGCGGCCCAGGACCCAGTGATGCTGCTGGCAGACAGGCCTCGGCTCTGACATTTCAGCTCAAATAAGTAAATATGTCTAACACCCCCCCCCATACACTTTCTATTACTGTAGAACTAGGTAAGATTTCTTTACTAAGTGGTTTTTGTGAGTTTTTTTAACCCCGAAGAGAAATTCTCAGAAAAAACGATTTTCACATATTTTGTACAGATTCTATTTAGAATTTACCTAAGTATTTTTTTGTTATTATTAACTGTATTGATCTTTTGGCTCCAAATTTTTATTGATTGTAAAATGTTTGGAAACATCCAGACCTGAAGTTTAGTCCACAGTCCCCTTAAAATTGATCTCTGATAGTAGCCAATATTCTGTGTTCTTTCTGGGATAAATAAATAAAATAGAATCTAAAAAAAATATATCATTTTCATGATTTCAGCATAATTTTAACTAGTTTGCTATAAATAGTAAATTGGAAACTCAACATTTCTCAGTATTTTAACATATATTTAGAAACTCTGCAGCTGGGGAAATAGAGGCTTTCTCCAAGTTAGTCAGTAGCCAGGTGAGGGTCAGATCCTAAGGCTCCACATGCCGGAATCCCGGTATCCCCCGGTCTACATCCCAAAGCCCGCATAGATCACCCTGATCACTGCTCCTTCAACTTAGTGGTTTGACTACAGGAAGTCTCTGGAGGAGGAACAAGACAGGTTCGGTAGGTTTGTTCTTAAATTGCATTTGTATGTAAGTCGGAACAGGTACATTCACCTATTATCTGTAATGGTCTCTCATTGTAAATGTGAGTTGTGTGTCAGCTGGATGTTTGTAACTCAAGGGCTACCTGTATATGGTTCTTGTATCTCAAACTGTGCTGTAGGATAACAGACCTCCACATTAGGTACAAGGCACGAGGTGGCGTAATTTAAAATTCATTAAATGGTTGGCTACTCACTTTGGTGCAAGTGTCAGGGCCAAGGGAAAGCTTCCGATCACCCTTTGAAGCTTCACTGAAAATCAACTGACAGAGGGCAGGTTAATAGGAGAAAAGGCACACAAACGTTATTAACTTGCACATTTGCACAGGAGTCATAAAAATATGAAAACTCAAAGAAAGGGCCATACCGTAGACACTTTTATACTATCTTGAGGTTATAAAGATTAGAGGCTTACTGCGTGGCAGGACAGATTATGGGAGGAAAGCAAAGGAAGGGCATGACTAGCACAAGTCTTTTTGTGTCTCATTATGCAGATAGAAAGTCACAGGTAGTGGCTCTCAGAAAGAATAGACGGTAGACTGGGGTTGAGTTACTTTTTCCTACATCAGTACAAGAGAGGGGTCTCAGAGAAAACCTGGCTGCATATTTCACTAATATAGATTTTTCTTGTGCAGATGTAAATATCTTCTACAACAAACAGCTTATCAGGACTATTCCTATCTGCAAACCTTCTGATTGGCCTTCCTGAAATATATCAAAGAAGTATATTTTGGGGTGAAATATTTTTACTTTCATTTATGAGTGTCGATCTGGAAACTCAAAATACTCCTTTTCCAGTGATGCCAATTCTTGCAACAGTGAAACATTTGGAATGATGGATCTCCATGGATATCAGCAGAAAACATTTACTTTTAGTAGTGGTCAAAAAGTGAAGTGCTCTCGCTACTTCCAGACAGAGGAGAAATTGTTTCGCACTTTCTATACACATAACATCCAAGGGAACATCATTTCATGTGTGCTCATTGTTGGGAAAGGCACTAGCTCACATATTTAACAATAAGCAATTTTCAAAAATGTTTTCATATTTGCTTTTATAATGAACTCAGGGTTTTATCCCCCCAATTAATATGTTAAAATTCTAACTCCTGTGGTGGTGGTATCTGGAGTTGAGGCTGTTAGAGGTGATCAGATCATGAGAATAGAGCTCTCAAGGATGGGGCTGAGCCCTTATAAAAGAGGCCCAAGTGCTCCCATTCGTCCTTCCACCATGTGAGGACACGGAGATGCCATGGACAGGCAGGTAAATAGGTGCCATTTGTTACAAAGAAAGCCCTCCCCGAAGACTGAGGCTTACAGTGTTTTGATATTAGACTGCCAGACTCTAAAACTGTACAAAATAAATTTCTGCTGTTTATAAGCCAGCCAGTTTATGGTAGTTTGTTGCAGCAGCCTAAAGGACTGAGACAAGACTTCTTTTTTACAAAAAATATAAATAAATTTTGGGGGGGTTATGGAAAGAAAATTGTCAAAAATATTGACTGGAGGCCCATGCCTGTGGCTCAGTGGGTAGGGTGCCAGCCCCATACACCAGGTGTGGTGGGTTCAAACCCAGCCCTGGCCAAACTGCAACAAAAAAATAGCCAGGCATTATGACGGGCGCCTGTAGTCCCAGCTACTTGGGGTCTCTAGCAAGAGAATTGCCTAAGCCCAGGGGTTGGAGGTTGCTGTGAGCTGTGTGACACCACGGCACTCTACCAAGGATGAGAAAGTGAGTCTCTGTCTCTACAAAAAAAAAAAAAGTTGACTGGAAAAAATAATTTTCTTAATTGGATCTACATGGAGTATAATCAAGAATTTCATTAAAGACTATTTGTTGTAAAAACCCAAAAAGATGGAAGAGATTTATGCATTTATCAATCGTGCCAGAGATTCACAGTGATCTGAATCTCTCAGATCCTCAGACTATAGCACAGAAGTAATCAAGAAGCCTCATGTTCATGGAGATTAGAGTGTTTATCCCAAAGCAGAAGCATCCCAGGACAGGCCAGCCAGAAAACTGGTGAAGAACACAGGAGAACTTAGACAGACCCTCAGAAGTCAGACTTTCAGGGATAGTGTGACCATCTTGGTATTTTTGAGTTCCCAAACCATTTGAGTCATGGCCTCAATGCTCTGCTTTGGGAGGTCCCTACATGATCCTTTCATGAAGAGAGGTCTGGCCCCACTGCTGACTGGTACAGGCCAATTCCTCAGTGTGCTTGGCTGATGCTCAAGACACCACAGTTATAGATCCATTGTTTTACCACATGTGTGTGTGCAAGGGGCTGATCTCTGCAGCCATCACACTGCATCTTCTACAGAAAGATAGGGGTGCTACTAACCACAGGGGGTGGGGTACAGTCTTTCAAAAGCTACGTATATTACTCTGCTTGCACTGTCATCACAGCTGAGACTGGATGGTTTAAATAACAGAAACCTATTTTCTCAATAGAGTTCTGAAGGCTAGAAGTCCAAGATGAAGGTGCCAGCAAATCTGGTGTCCAGTGAGTGTTCTTGCCTGAGTTGCAAATGGCCACTGGAAGGCAAAACCTGTTTATCTACACTTACTGTGTGGGTATTCCAAACCAAGCGATTCTCTGGTCCAACGAAGTATCCCCAAATTTCGCTCCATTCTCACACTGACTACTAGGAGTCAGTACTGACCCCATAGGTTGAGGGCTCAGTCCCGCAAGCCTGCCCCCCACTTCAGATGCCAATCCCAAGAAGGAGATCTCCAGGTTACCCATGTTTCTGCCCAACTTGGCTAAAGATCTGGGGTTCCCTTGATCTTTTTCTCAAGTTTGATAATTTGCTGGAAGAGACCATAAAACTCGGGAAAACACTTGTGTTTACTGGTCTGTTATAAGGGATATTACAAAGTATACAGAATAACAGCCAAGTGAAGAGGTCGGTGAGGTCTGGAAGGGTTGTGGGCACAGGAGATTCTGTCCCTGCAACCAGCTCCATGAACAAATTTTAATGACATGTTTCTTTTCCTCTCCTTTAACTACTTAACCTTTTGAGTTGATTCCTAGAAATGATGGATTTTCTGCAAGACAAAGGCACTGAGATTGTGCAGGCCCCAGAGCAGACATCCAGGTGCCAGGGTCACGGCCCCCACGACCTGCCTTAGTCCTTATACAGCACCCTGAAAATAAAGTGCTTTCTCCCACTGCAACTTTTGGCATCCGTGTCTGGCTTTATGCGGGGACCCCTGATTGGTTTGATAAGAAGTTATCCCGTGATGCACCATTATAATGGCCTTTGATGATTGACTCAATCCCCAGCCCGCTCCCATCCCTGGAAGTTAGGAGATAAAGTTGAAAGTTCCGACCTTATACTCTCAGACTCCGTTCCCCTCCAACTACCCTCACCCTCCAAGATCATCTCTTTAGCATAAATTCAGATATAATAAAAGGGGCTTATTATGAATAGCAAAAGACCCCCTTTTCACTCTAACAATTCAAGAAATTCTAAGGATTTTGGAAGCTCTGTGCCAAGAATCAAGGACAAAACCAAATACACCTTTTTTTTTTTTTTCAAATATACCTTTTTTATCATAGCCATCTTCACTTCCAGTTCTCTCTGCCATGGCCTCGTCTGGGCACTCAGAAAAACAGAGTGAAACTTCTGGCATCTCTTCCTTTTCCTACAAAACACCAGTCCCATCAGGGCAGGGCTCTATCCTTATGTCATTTAACCTTAATTACCTTCCAAAAGGCTCTGTCTCCAAATACCATCACACTGGGGGTTGAGGCTTCAACCTATGAACTTTGGGGGCGCCATTCCGTCCATAACAAGACCCATGTAGAGCGTGCATGTGAATGGTTTATCCTTGCCTGTGGGCTCCAACACATCAGCCCCTTTCTGATAATACCTCCCCTGACTTAATCCGTCTGAAATTCGCCTCCTGGACTTTTCCAACATGTATCCATGAATCAACTTCAGCTCCCGTCCTGCTCCCTGCCTGTCTCCTCCACACGGCTCTTGTCACCATTTCCTTCTCCTGGGTCCTGTCCCCGTGTCAGGGTTGCCTGCCGCTGGCATCTTGCTGGAGCAGCAGTGAACATGAGTCCAAAACAGCCGTTTCTGCTTCTACCACACACCAGGTGGATTGTCAGGGCCTGTGTCAAAGACACAGCCTGGGAGAAAACTTGCAGTCCCCAGGGCCTGGGGCTCTAGATCTTGTCCTTCAATAAACACTATTGTGTGGGGTCCTCACACCAATACTGCAGGAGGGCTGCGAAAGATAGAATCTCTACTCTGCTAGGGGGGCCCTGAGACTTCAGTGTCGGGCCCTTGGTTGTTTTCACTCATAACTGCCTGCTTCCTGCCCCTTATTCTCACAGCAGTTATTTTATTTTTTTTTTTTTTTGTGGAGACAGAGTTTCACTCTATCGCCCTCAGTAGAGTGCTGTGGAGTCACAGCTCACAGCAACCTCCAGCTCTTGGGCTTAAGCGATTCTCTTGCCTCAGCCTCCCAAGTAGCTGTGACTACAGGTGCCCGCCACAGCAGCCAGCTAATTTTTGATGCAGTTCGGCCAGGGCCAGGTTTGAACCCGCAGCCCTTGGTATATGGGGTCGGTGCCCTACTCGCTGAGCCACAGGAGCTGTCCATGATTCTTGTACCAATCTCTTGGTCTACAGAAATGGAATATATTTAGACTATATAAATGGGAGTGAGATTAAATCATAAAAGAATGTTTATTTTTATTAAACAATGCTATAGTGCTCTCTAAACTGAACATTAAGAGATATCTTTTTTGCTTGCTAATTTTTTCACTAGGCTTCTACATATTTTGTTAAGTTTGTAGAAAATATCCATATCTTTTAAATACAATAATCTTATATTTTACGGACATTAAGAATATCTTCTTTTCATCTATTCTTTGCTTATGATATCTTCATCTTTTTTCTTTTTTTGGTATAAAGATTATAGTATCATTTAAAAAATTAAATATATTCTTTTTGTTAATATTGCCATGAGTTACCTATTTATTATTATATTTGGTATATCTAGAATTTATTTTTGTAAATGATCTAACATGAAACCAATTTTTTTCTCTCCATATAAATAGTCTCTTATCAAACAGCTTGTTCAACAACTGACTTATGTAGCAAATATCTATCAAGTTCTCTCCCTTAACGTCCTATAATGTGTTACTTTTGTTTGTCTATTTCTGTCTGAAGACTATACTGTTATACTCATCACAACTATCACAGTTTTTCACCTCTGATAAGATAAAATTTATGTTGGACTTTAAAAATTTTTGTGTATTATCTTTTCTAACTTCCAATGAATATGGGGGTGTATCCAACTAGGTTACACAGTTAGCTTTTGTAAGGTTAAAGTCCAACTGTAGTGGTGGACTCTTCCCTATTACTGTATTTCATATGCATTGCAGAATCAGTCATCACTTAGCTGTTGGTAAACAAAGCAATAGAAGAATCCTATCTTGACTGTAATTGCACTAAATTATTATTAAAATTGTAAAGAACTAATGACTTTACACTGATGCATCACCTCAGGCATAAATATTTTACATTTCTGCATTTATTCAGGTTTTTAGCAATGTCTTTAATAAAGTCTTAGATTTACTTTATAAAATATTTTCACAGTTTGTTAGTTTTTTTCATTTATATTTATCAATTCAGTGACCAAGGAATTTTTTTCTTTTATGTTTTCTAATTAATGCAGATATAAAATATGCTCAACATACTTTTAAATGTTTTTAAATATTGGTCTAGGATTTATTTGCTGAGCTTTTTTCTCAGTGAATAGTCTACGCATTGTTATTTTGATTTTCCTATAAACAATTTAAAACTATCTGCAAATAATGACACTTAAATTCAGTCTGTTTATCTTATTCATTTTTCCTTTTCTTATGACATTGGTTGTGATGTGCAATAAGAAAGAACAGGAGTGAGAGGGAGGAGCCAAGATGGCAGTCTGTAGCCAGCTTTCTGCAGACGCTCCTGTCCAGAAGGAGAGTTAAAGGACAGAAATTTAGCGAGAAAGTCAACGGCTTGGAGCTGAGCCACAAGACAAGGTCGAGGAACGCACATCAACCCTGCTGGAGTGACCTGAGACCCCAAGGATACAAATAAAAGGTACAGAGCACATCACCAAGTGGATGGGAGTCCCCTCCCCCAAGAGAACAGCTCACAGTATACGCCATACCTCCATACAAACAAGCGAGCAGAGTTCAGATGTCCTCCCAATCTACCCCACGGGAGAGACCCTCTAAAAACCAGACCTCCTTCCCCTGTGCTGTGACACTCTCTTGCCAGGCATAAAGCTGTATAAAACTGTATATATTCTCTACCTGCAAGTTGGAACACCCGGCACTTCCCTCCACTCTCACCCTGAGGTTTGGAGGTCTCTCCCCCACGGAGTCCAGATTCCTGAACACTTTCTGGAGGGGTGTGGACAGGGCGTGGGTTGCCA
>CAUYON010116922.1:0-24928 GCA_963573935.1 Arctocebus calabarensis
TGGGGAAACTTATTAAATGTAGAGTATCAATGTCTTTATATAGTGATCAAGAAAATGCCATGAAGGCTATCTGTAACAGTACGATCAAAACATTTCTGAATGTATATGAATCGTGCCCTATGATTGCACCAATGTACAGAAATATGATTCAATAAAATTATTAAAAAAAAAGACACAGTTCAAAATGTATCTTTTTGTTGTTGTTGTTGTAGTTTGTCTGGGACAAGGTTCAAACCCGCCACCCTTGGTATATGGGGCTGGTGCCCTATTCCCTGAACTACAGGTGCTGCCCTCAAAATGTATCTTAACAATCTTTGAGAGACATATTACAAAACTCCCATCTAACAGATGTGTCTGTGACAGTAAAACAAAAATAAACTTCCAAATATTCATGGGCATGTTTGCCCATCTTCTAAACCCACTGTGGATTGCTGTATACTAGAAAATCAAGCACCTGCAAAGTGGAATAATTGATTGACTGCGACTAAGGGCTGTGCCAAAGTTTTCTGAAGCCTTCTTGAGGCTCCATAATAAAACACATATAACAATGGTTGGTCACAAAGATAACATTGATGATTAAGTTTCATGAACTAACTGAGATTTGCAACCTTCTGGTTTCAATTTTACAGTTCACTTATGCCAGATGGAGTAGGGAGAAAATAACATACATAATTAAAATCAATGGAGTTATATCAACCTCAAACACCAAAAAATAAAATGAAAGAAGAAAGCAAAAATAAACACCCCAATCACATGTTTTCCTACATCTGTAGTTAAAGTTTAAAATCTACAAGTCAGGCTTTGGAAGGCTTTCATGCAAAAAGGTTGAAATAAATCATTTGAACCAGGACAATAAATAAGAATGTAAATAATTATCTACTGAGCAAAAAAGGCATTTATTACATGGCTGAAGAAAAATATAAAGTGGCTGTTTAGAAAATCAATAACAAGTAGAAGTATGCTACCAGGGCAAGAATGTATGTACTGATCAGTAGAAAGAAGAGAGAGTGAGTCACACAGCAGCTGACTGTGCCCTTAACAACCTTCTTTTAGATGGTGGATTACTGACCCTATAAAAGATTCTACTTTGCATCGTCATTTAATCTGTGTGTGATAAGGTATCATAAATGAATGGGTAACAGACAACTACATAGCTCTTGAGGACTGGAGAAAATCAAGCCATCATATTACTTTCTGACATGTGTCAGGTAATAAATGAAGCTCAAGGTGAGAGAAATAAACATAAGTGAATAAATCTTACTTCTACTTGGAATAGGACTGTTATTTTTCATGTATTTTTCATGTACTGATTTCATGTACAGTTTTTTATCTCTTCCCCTGAAATTCCTTTGAAATTACAAAATAAATAGATACTAAAAACCTTTAAGAATTAGACAAGTGTTAGTGGCTGATGAAAATAGTAAGGATTTTATGAAAATATGAAACTAAAAGGAATGGATGACATTTCAATGACAGAGCTAAGGAAATATCAAACTGACAACCAAAACAAGTGAGAATAAATATCCCCTTTCTTTATAAAGGGGTTCAAAACTGAAATAAGAAATAGTGTAAAAGTTGAGATATAAAATTACATATTAGAAAATATTCAGTATTGGTAGATGTTTCCTGAGAGCCAAGAAGTTTAACAAACCAGAAATCAATACTACCTAAGAATTTAGGAAGAAAAAAACCAACACTTGTATCTGTAGTGATGCCTGTAAATATTGCTAACAGAAGAACCACTAAAATAATTGAAGTCCAATATTGGGTAAAAAGCTTAAGAACAAGCTTAAACATCCCCAAATCTACCAAAGATGACATTGTAAGGAAGATACTAGTACTTTTATATGCCTAGTTCTTTCTTTGCTCCTAATTATAAAAAATATGAACAGACAAAATTGCAGATTAACTATGTGATTGTCACAATATCACATAATATCATTTTTTTTTATAGCTTTCACATAATATCATTTTAACCCAGTACTACTGTAGAACATGAGATTCATCGGAGAAAAAATTTTTTAAGATGCTTGGGAAACAAAACGGAAGGCAAATTGACTTGTAATTAAGGCATGGAAAGAGAGGGAGATGAGAATAAAAGACAGAAATTGTGTCCTAAAATACAAATGACTGAGTGGCAGATTGTGGAAAAAAAAAAAAAAACTAACTAAAAAAGTTTAGTTTGATGGTAAATTGTCAGTTGTAAAAAGCTTGAATTCAAATGGACTTTATTTGTTTTGTTTACTGGAGCCATTCAAGTAATAGCAATTTCTAACAATTGCTAAATTCATTCCCAAATGTCAATCTGTGACTTGTTTTAGAATCTTTATCAGAAGAATACTTGTTTCTCCACTGTGATGTAATTTCTACAAGATAGGGATAAATGTAACTTTCAGATAAAACGCATTGCAGAGAGATTATTTTGGAAGTTTTCATAAGTTTTCCAACACATATCCAGAGTATAACTAATTTAGACTTCTGAAATACTATAACTATTTATGCATCAAGAAATTGTGAAAGAATTAGCTATAGTCACAGTGTCTCTATGGATAAAAGAATTTGCAAACATAAGTAGTTTGATTATAACAGGATCTTTGACTATTGCCGGATGGTCATTATAGCAGGTTGAATAGTGTGCTTCTAAAATAAAGTCACTGCAGGTATAATTAGTCAAGGTGAGGTCATTTACACTGGATTTGGGTGGGCCCTAAATCTACTGACTGACTCTTTATAAGCTCTTGAAGAGAGGACAGAGATGCAGAGAAGGGAACACCATGTAAAGATGAAAGAAGAGAGTTCCTTCTCTTCATACCCAAGTCAGTATCTGTGTCTTTGGGACCTTGTAATGTGGGTCTCCTCACTAGGGTTAGGTCATAGCGCAAAGTGGTTTTGATTTGTACTTCTCTAGTAATTAGAGACAATGGGCATCTTTTCATGAGTTTGTTTGGCCACTTTTCTGTCCTTGTAAGAAAAGAATCTGTTCATGCCTCTTAACCATATTTTAATGAGGTTGTTTACTTTTTTTTTTTCTTTATTTTCTTGAGTTCTTTGTAGATTCTGGTTATGAGTCTTTGATGTATTCATAGCATGCAAATATCTTCTTCCATTCTGAAAGTTTGTTTCATTGCTTTGTTGATTGTGTCCTTAGCTGTGCAGAAACTTTTTAACTTGATCAGGTCCCATTTATTTATTTCTGTTGTTACTATTGCCTTTGAGGTCTTCTTCATAAATTCTTTCCCAGGACTGATATAATTGAGACTGAAAACTAGTACAGCCTTTATGGAAAGAAATATGGAGACTCATCCAAGAACTAAAAGTAGACCTTCACTTTGATTCTGCAATCCCATTACTAGGTATTTACCAAAAAAGACAAGTCATTTTCCCATAAGGATGTATGAACTTGAAGGTTTATAGAAGCCTGGTTTACAATCGCAAAGATATGGAAACAACGCAAGTACCCTCCAGCACATGAATGGATTAATAAACTGTGGTATATGTATACCATGGAATATTCTTCAGCCACAAAAGATGGAGATTTTGTATCATTGTGACAACTTGGATGGATTTGGAGAACATTCACTTAAGTAAAGTATCACAAGAATGGAAAAACAAGCATCACATGTACTCAATACTAATTCGAAACTTGTAGATTAACAACAAGGTGCTCACAGGAGATAAAAACTCTATTAAATTCAAGAAGGGGGGAAGGTGGAGGAGTTGGTGGGTTGCTACACAACAAAAACATGTGGGCATGTGTATACTTCTTGGGTTAAAGAAACAACTACAACTTGGACTTTATCTTACAAAGGCAAACAATGCAACCTAATTTATATGAGGGTATGTACCCTCATAAGAATCTGAAATTAAAAAAATAAAGATGGAGGAGACTGGAACAATGTAGCTACAAACCAAACATGCCAAGGATTCCCAGCAATTTACCAATAGTTAGGCAAAAGATATGGAATTCTCTGTCAAAGCCTCTAAAAATCACCCCTGGACTAATCCTTTAATTTTAGACTTCTAGCTTTTAAAACTGTAACAGAAGAAATTCTTTTTTAAGACTCCATGTTTGTGATAATTTGTTGTGACAGATGCAGGAAACTATATAATCATAAATCTTTCTCTTTGTATGCACAAATATTTAGGCTATGCTCAATAGCAGGCCAAGGCTGAGATTCCACCTCAGAGCAATTATAGGCCTCAAATAAATAGGTTGAACCACCTTACGATCTTCTACAAGGATGATTAAATCTCATGTTATTAGGAAGAGTGAATATCTATTGCTAAATAAAAGCGCTAACATTTTCTTTTACTAGTTGGTTAATGTATTATGAATTATTGTTATAGTATTCATTTCATAATGATACCATGCTCTTGGGCAACACTCTTCAAAGAACTTTATGACATTTAGCCAATATAGTGTGATAAAATCCTGTGTTTTGTAATTCATGCCTGTCCTGGGCATGATCATAAATTATTATTTTGGATGTTCTTATACAGAATCTTAGCTTAATGTTGTTTGTTGGGTTTAATATTAAAAGGGGTAAAGGATTTCAAGCTGGTGTACAATATTTAGTCTCTTTTAGGTTCCATTTTTTTAAATCATAAGCCAAATGAGTCCAACTGGCAAAAATGTGCTCCTTTCTGGTGCATGTCAAATTATTAAAATAAAAAAGTAAATATGATCAATACATTTATAGAATAATGCATTTTTTGAGAAGCCAGAAAAGCAAAGAGGTCTCTTTACCTACTCAGAAACTCTTTAAAAATGAATATCAACTATGAAGTATTTGTCTTTTAAAATAATTGTCATTGTTAGGTTGAGAATCTCAATAATAGAAATATACCCAAATAGCTTATTGGACAATGGATACCATGAAAATAGGTTTTCAAAAAATACATTATACTTTAGAAATACCATAGGAATATTTTAGCTGTTTACCACACTATACAGGCTTTGTATAGAGTAATAATAACGAAAAAGAAAAAGAAAAAAGGAAGGAAGGAAGGAAGGAAGGAAGGAAGGAAGGAAGGAAGGAAGGAAGGAAGGGAAAAAAAGGAAAGAAAGAAAGAATAGTTTCTATGAAGAATTATGGACATAAAATGTATGGCCTCTCAAATTTTTGAAGAAACACTGGAGTGATGGAATCATAAGCTCCATGAAAATTAGACCTGGATACAGCCAGATGGCTACTGGATATCACAGAAAAATAATAAACAAATGAACAAAACACAACCAAACTAAAAAACTTTCAAATATTCACTTGCCAAAATCTTCCATGAGGGAAACTATCATGGTAGGGGCACACTGGTTGTAACATTTAGTAAAAATTGGTGGGAAAACTATTTTAAATAAAATACAGTGGACAATTCATGTATTCTCTGTAACTAATATAATTATAGGAAAACAATAAAAATGAGCATGGAACGGAACCCACTCTTAAGGAAGCTTTCAGCATCTTCAAAGAGATTTTCTACAAATAGTTCTTTCTGCCACTTATAAATACAAACTAGTAATAGTATGTGCATTTTGACATGCAGTGAGTACATGCTCAGGGAAATGATCTCATAGGTGCCGAGAGAGTATGTATGTACTTAAGGAAATGATTTCCAAAAAGACTACATGCAATTTTTCTCCACTAATCCTTCAAGGAACTGCCATAAAATGCTTAATGTTTAACATTAGCCTTACTTGTGCAGGACTGAACTTTGTTCCTCTGGGATTACTGAGTTACTTGGAGGCTTGCCTTCTAAGTCACAAGAGATTTCCAGGCTTGCCAGGAGAATGTCTTGTTCTCAATAATTCCTCAGATGAATTATGATATTGGTGGCTTTTGTAGTAAGTATAATTTTTAATCCTCTACACTGGATGGTTTGTATCATTTTCCTATTAAATAAGCCATAGCATTCAAACAAATAAAAATAAATAAACAAATAAATAGTTTGTCCTGCCTGAGACATTGCAACTTTTCTGTCTAGTCACATGGTAACATATTTAACTGGAATAGTTGCTCTTGAATTATGCCAGACTTTGCCATTATTCAGAAACTACACTCACTAATCATTCCTAAATGTTTAGACAAATAGAAAGAATATTAGCAGAACTGGAAAGTTATATTTTAGAAAGGATCTTAAACTGAAGTTATCCGGAGCATCAGGAAGCAAGATGACCCACTAAATTTCCCATCTAACGCAAGATTCTTAGAAAGCCAGTGGCAACCTGAAGTAGATCACTTTTTCTCAGAACACTCATGTCCAAATGAGAGCATTCTATAAGTTTCATGTTACTGTTTGTTATTATTTTTCCTCTTTACTGATAAATCATCAGTTCTTGCTGATGTAGCATATTTTCTGTGATTACTAATAAAAATAAATTATTTAAGCTTTACCTGAGACAAATCATACCTGTAACTCTATACTTTGAGTTCTCCCCACCAATTTTAGTGCAACCAATTAAAAAAAATGATATAAAATATGGCACACTCACCTTACCAACAATGATACACCTTTAGATAATAACAAATGAATGAAAAAAGTCCTTGTACTAGGGAAAAAGCAAACTGCAAAAATGACTATCACAGGGCAGCGGCTCCATATACTGGAGGTGGCAGGTTCAAACCTGGCCCCAGCCAAAAACCGCAAAAAACAAAAACAAAAGCAAGAAAAAACTATCACAGTAACATTCAGAGATAGTACCCCTGCAGAGCCTGATGGGTTCCCCACACATGTGGACATGGGCTGTCCGATGTCAAAACAGAATGAAGGCTAATTATTTTGTAGGGCTACTAATTAGATTGACTTAAAATTTAAGACTCTCCAAACCCTTCAGTAAACATGGTCATCACACAAAAATTCTAAAAGGGTAAACTCCTGCTGAGGTAAAAACAAAATAATAATAATGATAATAATAACAATAATGATAATAATTCCTGATGAAACAGACTCTAAGGAAATCAATCTTGGTAATGGATTTAAAGAAATGAAGGTAGTCTTAAAAAAATGTGACCCTCAGCTTGGTGCTCATAGCTCAGCAGTTAGGGTGCTGGCTAACATACACCAGGGCTGGTGGGTTTGAACCCAGCCTGGGCCTGCCAAACAACAACAACAACAGCCCTGTAGTCCCAGCTACTTAGGAAGCTGAGGGAAGAGAATCACTTGAGCCCAACAGTTTGAGGTTGCAGTGAACTGTGACGCCATGGCACTCTACTGAGGGTGTCATAGTAAGACTCTGTCTCAAAAAAAAAAAGAAAAAAGTGACCCTCAATTTGGCTGGTGTGGTAATAATATAGGCCAAGTCCTGTAGGCACAACGAACTTATTTAATATTCCTGGTCCAAGAACTATGGAAAAGATCATAAAAATAAATTATCTCTGGGTCGGTGACTACTCAGTCTGAACTATTTCTAACACTTCATACTGACTTACATTAACACCATGAAAGGAGATAAAATGTGGAGAATATTCGGTGGAAACTACAAAGCCTTAGAGGCATTTGTCAGAAATTAGCAAAGATTAAAAAATAAATTAATTAACGATCAACACAAGGTGCCCAAATGAGATTAAATTATACATTAAGAAAAAAGAAAAAAAGTGAAATTCAAAAAAATATGTTTTTATCCATTTTCTCTGCATATTCTATGTAACAGAAAGAGTGAGGTTTCAGAGCCTACTAAATTAGTTTTGTTTCTATTCAAATTCATTCAATTGTTTGCTTTCTTCATGCATTCTTTTTTGCAGCAAAGAGATCAGATTTTCTTAGATCTTGAGCATGGATTAAATCGGAAAGGTAAACATGAAACATATTAAGAAAAATAAGAATCATACACATGTTTTTTCATACCTCGCTGATTCTTAATTCATGTGGTCCAGGAAGTAAGATTTGCTGAGGAGTATTAAACGAAAAGTTGGTTCCGATAAGAGAAGGTCACATATAACTAACCTTAGAACTATTTGGGAGAACAATAATACCCCATCAGCACATGCAATTAAAGATCATCGTTGTTCTTGAAGTACTTTGATTATTGAATTTCCAGAATGTATTTTCACCACACCATCAGATGATGATGTGCTGAAAATGACATAACAATTTCTATCTGATTTTACTGGTGAAATAAGCTTTGAAAAGTGATATAACCACTTCAGAAAATGTTTAATCATTAAACTGTCCCCATAGTTGCCTGTAGGCTACTTATTACATCATTCTGTTGATACCAAATACTCTGGGTCTTATCAATTTCTTGGGAAACTCTTACCCTAAAATTTAGTTCACAGTCACATCAACAATTGAATCCTGATTCTATGTAGGAAATTAAGCATACTCATAAACCAAATTCTTTCTCTCTCTGTGTCTCTTTCTCCCACCCCACCCTTCTTCTCCCATAGCTAGAGAAGAAAACTGGGGAACTTCGGATTAAATTTGGGCTTCAGCAGTACCAAATTAGGGAAGCTCAGCTGAGGCTTCTAAAATTCATGGTGATCATTAATTAGCAACATCCCATGTTTGACTCTGGGGTGTTCAAAAATGTTTACGCCTTCCATGGTATTTAGAAGAAAATGTCTGCCCACTGGCCGAAGTTGGCAAATATTCCAAATTTACCTCCTACTTTCAGAAAAGCTCTGCAAGAAAACCAAGGGCACTTTGAATTTCATTGTTCTCTTTTAGGGCGTATCTCCCACAAAGCAGGCAATAATTGGGGAAATAACAATTTGCTAATCAGACGATGAATTACTAGATGAAGAAGAAATTAAAGTGCAGAGATAACAGGGAAAGAACTCAAATCTGAAAAGAAACATGTTATGGACACAAAGAAAATCTGGGACAGCTGTTCTTAAAAATATTCAGGGAGTCTCATTAGAAAAGATTTTCAACAAACTCGGGTTAGAAAAGCTAGCAGAGTGTCATTACTTCAACTCACTTGGCAAACCAATGAACTTTCGAAAAAGCAGTTCTTTAATTCTGAAACAACTGCAATAAAAACTAGATCCAAATAGACATATTGATCAATCTATGTCAGAATTGATGCTTCAGGAAAATGTCCTGAATGTCACTGGTGTGAATCACAATGAGGTACTTAAGACACCACACTTCATTGGGATTTATTTTATAAAAATAACATAAAAGATGAGTAAGAATTACTGTTTCAATCTGAAAAATAAACCTCTGTCAACCAAAGCATGGCAACAGTATTTTTTTTAATCCATCTTGACTATGTAATTTTCTACCCAAAATATGACAGATGGCTTTACTTAAATAAGTGATTGCACCATGTGACATAATAGCTGGAATGCTATTTCTCCTGGTGCAGCTACACAGTTCTGCAGTTCCACATATCAAAGGCTTTCACCTTCGGAGGACATGAGGATGAATTGACTAACAGTCATTATGTTTCCAAGATATACACAATACTACTGAAGACTTTATACGGATGCATAAAACCATTAAAATGAAGGTTTATGGCAGTCATAGACGAAGACATTTCTAGGTCAGGCCCAAATTTCCATTGTTAAGCCTTACCTTCTTCTGGATGAAGTTGTAAGAAATAAGATTCACATAGAGAAAAAGGGAAAGTCAGAAATTTTAGTACATTCCTTTTTATTTATTTTTTTTTCAAGTTTGGTTTCTTATCAGCTTGTGCAAAGCTGCTGGAAAGTAACAGAGATTTTGCTGCCAGGTCTGAACGGCAGGGGTGGAATTGGCAGTAGTAAAACCAAAAAGATTGAGCAAATAAAAGATAATATAGATTGTCTCCTGTTGTGTCTGTTTTCAAATTACTATGTTTAAATGAACTTCTTTTTTAGCAAGTTCTCTTTAGTCTCTCTCTTTCTAGCTTCCAATGACCTTTCTCAGGTCTTGATTCTCTATTGCGTTTGTGTCTCAAAAAATGTCTGAAACTCTGGTCTTTCTCTCAAGGGCTTCATGAACATAAATTCCCCATAGGTTTTTTGGATGAGCAACTTGATCAGGATTTATTAACTGTAAGGACAACAAAATGTAATTCGACATTTTGGCCTAATTTTCTGTATTTGCCCAAAGGAAAACAATTAAGAAAAGGGGAATTAATAGGCAAAATGTAAATAGAATACATTTCATCTATAAAGAAGTATGATAATACTGAAATAAGATTAGTTCTTCATGTGGTCTATAGTATCAACTTCAGTTTGTTAGAGTGAATTCTCAGAGTAATAGGATTCCTGCCACCCATATGTGTTTTGATAAGGAGTAAACCGCCTTCAAATTAAAAGAAAAACAGAACTCAGAAGGAAGAAACACTCAACCAACCATAGCAATTATTCTAAATCAAACAACTTAGAATTGCAAAAATAATTTACCATTTTAATCTACTAAAAATGGCAATTTAGTATGGTTCAATAATAGGTGTCTATGGGAAAATAGACGAACATGAGAAATCTGTTACACCTGACTGTCGTAAGTACTGCTTCATAATTTTAATGCAGTGTTCTCTTTAACTGGATTGTCAATAAAAGAACTACATCAGTCCTACTGCATTTGAACAATCACTATAACCTTTAAGGCCCTAATATTAGGAAATTTTGTTTCTGCATATATCCAGTACTGCATTCGTAAATAATTCTGTGTATGAAACACTCAGATAAAATTATATAATAGCTGTCATTAATTAGTCATTTTTAATCTGAGTTATTTTATTTATAAAATAAGTACAATTTTTATTTTTTGGGGGGGTTAATATAAAGGTACATACAATTAGAAAATTATGTGGTTTATGTTTGTTAGATAACATCTAAGTTGTAGTTGAGTCCTTCACAAGGGATGTTCCATATACCCCTACATTGTAATCATTGGGGAGGAACTTACTGAGCCCCTTACTGAGTCCTCATCTGTAACCCTCCCCTCTTTTTGAATCTAATTGTATTTTTCTCTTGTGTGGGCCTATAGTTATTTGTCTACTAGTTTCAAAGTGGTATTGAGTACATAGGGTGCTTGCTTTTTCATTCTTGAACTACTTTACTACAGAGAATGTTCTTCAGCTCCACCCAGGTAAATACTATTCGGCAATAAAAAAGATGTAAAATCTCCATCTTTTTATGGCTGAGTAGTGTTCCATGGTATATACATATATACATAAACATGGGTTTGTGGGCACTTGGGTTATTTTCATCTTTGTGAGTATGAATTGAGCTGCTATAAACATTCTAGTGCAAATGCCCTTTTAATAAAATTATTTTTTTCTTCTGGGTAGATAGATACCTAGTAATGGGATTGCAGGATCAAATAGAAGCTCTACTTTTAGCTCTTTGAGGATTCTCCATACTTTTTTCCCCAAAGGCTGACAGTTATATTGGAAGCCTTCTTCTCATCCTTTTTTCACTCACCTTTCTTTACTATCAACTACTAACATGAAGTTGATGTATCACTTTTCCAACCATTATCATATAATTTATGTGTTTATACAATGATATTTTTTCTGTGTTTTAATATTATAGATAAATGGTGCCTTATTTTGATGATTTCAAGAAATGATCACACTGAAATGAGATCTCATCACTTCTCTGCTCTCAGTGTTATCATGGTAGAAACCAGAGCTGCTCCAGTCCATGCAAATCCTCAGTGTGATTTTTGAGCTATTTCTCTCTTACTTCCCTTCCATTTCCCCTATTGCTCACTGGGCTTTAGCAATGCCAACTTCTTTGCCTTGGTATTTTTATTCCTTTCTCTAAGAAGACTTTTTTTAATAATTATTTTATTGTGTTTATATAACATATACAGCATGACATTATGATATACATAGAAATAGTAAAATGGTTAAGCAAATTACCCTATTCATTATCTCACAGTTAATATTTTTTTCTTTTTCTGTGGCAAAAACAACTGAGCCTGGCCTGCCTTTGCAACAGATTCATAACGTTATTCAGTACTTGTCAAACTTTGCAATTGATTGATTGATTGCATCCCACAAGAATATATATCCAAAGAAGTATAAACCTTTGGGAGGGGTGAGTGCTGTAGCTGTAACATCTAGATCAATACCCGACACAGTAAGTCCAAATGAATAAATTAATACTCTGAGCTTTTGTCTATTTATAAGTGCCTGCATTTCCAAAGGATAGTTTTTCTGGATTTAAAATTTGGAGTTAGCTGCTTTTGGTTTTAGTAGTTTGAGAATGTCATTGTATGTCTTCTGCTATCAACTTTTTTTCAGTTTAGAAATCAGCTAAATTTATTTTTGTTCTCCTGTGATGAGTCAAGTTTCTTTTATGTCCTTTGCTTTCATTGGTTTAATTATGATGTATGTAGGTATTGACCTCTTTTTGTTTATCTTACTTCACGTTATTGAGCTCCTAGATCACAGATTAATATTTTTCATCAATGTGGGGAAAGTTTTGGCCATTTTTTGTTCTATTTTTTCTTCCTTTGTCTCTCTTATCTCCTTGTGGAACTTTGATAATCCATCAGTTGGGCTTATCTCCTTTTGGAACTTTGATAGTCCATCAGTTGTTATGCCTGGCATTGCACAAGTCTCTGTCAATTTTATTTCAATTCTGTTTTCTGTTTCAAATTGCACAATTTCTGTTATGTATCTTCTAATTCATAACTGATTTTGCTGTAATCTTAAATCTGCTGTTGGACACATGTAGTGAATTTCACATTTTAATTATGACTATTTTGAATACTAATATTTCCTTTCTTTCTAAGTACAGATTATACTTTCCAGAGTTTTTTTGGTGGGGGGACTTATTATATTTCTGCTTTGATACTGGGTATCTTATACATAATATGTTTTACCAATTCTTGATTCTGATATTATTTTTTGTTTTTGTTTGGTTTTTGTAACTTACCTAGATATCTGCTCAGTTATTGTATTCTTGTTTTCAATTTTGGACTGACTACCTAGTGACTTGCTCTGTGTCTGTACAGCTTAGTGAACAATAAGTCACATATCTGGGCATACATTGTGTTCAAACACCTGAGTCAGTAATGCTTTCATCCACTGCTGGTCTACCTGAGTCAGGATTGGAGGGTGAATTGAGAATGGGTCTATTTCTGAAGTTTCTTTGGCTTTTATTTTCTGCTAGGTTCTCTCAGGTAACCCTGCTCTGCTCAGGTAGTTTTCAAGTAGGGATACTTCGACTCACGCCCACAAAATCAAGGTCAACAAAGCTTCAGCTCTACTTTGTTTTTGTTTCCAGTTAACGACTTTTAGCTGACAATGCTACAGGATGTTTCCCTCCATGCCAAACCACTCTCTCTTGGAGTAAAGTGTCTTATTTTTGCATCCAAACACATGTTGATAAAATGATCATTCTCACCAACTGGCTTAAGGGTTGGAAATGGCAAGAAGCCCACTAACTTCCAAAGTTCTTACCCAAATATCTAGCTGTTTTAAAAAAATAAACACATCATATTCTGGTCCAACTTTGGTCTAGCTCTAGAGCTCTGAAATTATTGTCTTTGGCAAATTTACCAATTTTTACATTTTGGAGAGGGATTAATTTTCTGATATTTTCATACATTGTAGCTAGATGTCATAGTTAATAATATAACTTTAAATTATTTCTGGTGTTCAATTGTACAAAGTAGCACATATAGGTGTGTACTTTTGTATCACTATTTTATATGTAAGAAAACTAAGCTCCTAAAGATATGTGCCATATATTATTTATGACAAAGTTTAGTGTCAGTTTAGATTCAGAAAATATAAGATTATTTTTATAAAATAAAGTTTTAAAAAATTTTATTTTCTGAATCTAAATACAGCTGACCCTTGAAGAACACAGGTTTGATCTATACAGGTTCAATTTACATGTAGACTTTTTTTCCACCATAAATATAGTCAGTCTACCATATCACCAGGTTCCTCATCATTATAGAAAATAACAGTATTCACAGGATACAAAGCACATTTATAGGGAGGACTGACTTTCATTTTCTCTTTCAAGTCCAATCCAATTAAAGACACATAGAAAGATAATAAATTAGTAATGGTCATTCAAGGGAGTAGGTGAGGACTTCCAACCAGGAGACAAAACTTTTATATTGCCAACTTGACTGCTATGGCTTAAGGACAAATGCAGAACCTTATAGAGAAATGGTTAGCAATCTCTCCTTTTTATTTGTCATTTAATTACATATACATAAATACATTACTTCCTATGTCTTTTCTGTCTGCTTCCCTTATATCTGCAAAAAATTAGAGCCATATGTAAATTAAAAACTAGGTCTTCATGAGAAAATGTTCGGTACTAAATCAGGAGAAAGGAAAAAGGGAGTACAAACCCACTTGAGTTAGTGGCTTCACAGGTAATTACTAAACAGGAGTATAAACTTCCAGTACATTCTGGAGTTCAAGCAAAATACACCATAGATGTACAGAGATATAGCATGTGCCAGCCACTGTCCCACAGGTGATCAGAACTGTGAGGACTGCGACTAAGTCTCCTCTGATGCAGCTTGGTCTATTGGAAGTATTGGAAATTCAGACAGTGGACTTGTCAATTATTCTTGCATTATCTAATATTATTTTGTGTAGTAAGTATGACCTTTTGACTAACCTTTCAGCCATCTTTGAGAGACCAAAAGAAGAAATGTTTAGAAACAATTCCAACTTCTGTAAAGGAGCATAAAAGCCAGAGACCACAGACTTATTCTGCAGTTTCAGATCCTTCCCATCTATTTCTTAAAAGAGCTTGATATCTCAAGGTTATGGAGTGTATGAATACCAAATAATTACATAAAAATTTTACACTCAACACTAAATATGAACACTTGAACATAAAAGCACCCAACGGGAAGTGGAGAGATGGGAAACTTATATAAATATGTATATCTTATTTTTAGGGCATGAATGCAGTCAATAAAATGCTGAACTGAATGTCTGTGTTTATTTTACTCTATTTAACTCTATTTTACTTTATTTAACTCTTTGCAAAGCACCCCTTTTTATGGAGAGCTCTTCCAGGATTTTTCTCACATACCTATTGCTGTAACAACTAAGGAATTAGGAAATATCTGTTTCTTTAGACTCGCTAGTAATGTTGCAGGGGGATGCTTTATTAAACACCGTTGGTGTACAAGATGAAAGCAAGAGTTTTCATCCAGAACAAGAGTGACAGACCGACTTATAGACGGGGAATGAAGAAAGAAATGATTTGTCCAAAGTTCAGCCTGTTGGCTCAGCTCGTAGCAGCCCATTTCTTCCCTGACGTGTTGCTTCTACACATTCAGCGCAGCACTAATTTACATTGACCCTGAACACCTGTTCCTGATGATGAACAGTAGATTGCAGCTTTGCAGACATCTCCTCTCTAATTTTTCATCAGATAAAGAAGCTGCAGCATGAGTCCCAGTGTCACTTTAGTGGTGGGCTGTGTCATTGATTAATATATTTGCCCCAAAGTTTACATCTTATGGTGTATTTTTATCTCTCATTAGAAAACCAGATTTATTTTCTTTCTGAACAGCTTTATTGAGTATAATTGAGTGCTAAAAACTCCACGTATTTAATGTGTACAATTTGACAAGTTTGGACATATGTCTACACCCACAAGGCCGTCACTCCAAGTGAGGTAACAGAAATATTCACATCTTTGAAAGTTCATTTGTGTTCCTTTGGGGTTTTTTTGTGTGTGCTATGAACACAAAATATGAGACCTATACTTTTAACAAATTTTTAACTCAAAATACAATATTGTTAACAATTGAGACTTGGTTATTCAGTAGATGTCTAGAACTTATTTATCTTGTATAACTGAAATTGTACACCAGTGGAACAACCACATCCCATTTTCCCCTCCTCTTACACCAGCGTTTCTCAACCTGTGGGTTGCAACCCACAGGAACTATATTAAAGGGCTGTGGCACTAGGAAAGTTGAGAATCACTGTCTTAGACCCTAGTGTCCATTGTTCTTTTCAAATCAGAGGTATTTGCATTTGCTGTTGTTACAAACTGTGATAAAAGTGAATGTTATGAAGCCGCATTGGATTCCAAGGCATTTGAGCCCCATGTATAACATTTGTGCTAATTCAGAGCATAGGTGAAGCACACACCATTGCCTGGATGCACACCACACTCCATAATTGTTAGCTTTTATGCTTATCCAATAAACGATTTCTTAGGCTTTAAATTTTCTTCATGTTCTTGCCCACCATGAATCTGGTACTTCTGAAAAAAAGTATTATTGTGCCTTAACTACCCTCTATCACCTATCTCTAATAAAATCTTTGCAGGTGAACACCATGTGAAACCACAGACAGTGTATAACAAGAGAACCCAGGTCCCTTTGCTGACATCTGCAGCAGTTCCTATGAGTATGAAATTACCATTAATTTTCAGATTTTTAAAACTACAGGATGGTTGACTTAAAATTTTCTTAAATACTGAAATTATTCAGTCTGAAAGTTCTGTGCACATAATCTTTTAGTTGGTAAATTGAATTCTCGACTTGTGTATCTCGTTGGCAATAGAAAGATGTTTTTCATTTCTGTTCATCAACAAGAGTTTCATAAATTATCTGAATAATATTATAATTATTTGGGAATAGTCACATTAAGTGTGTGTTGATATGTATATGTACAATATAACTTCACCGGTATATAATTACAGGTAAATCAGAAATGTAGGCTTTGCCAGACTGAATAAATTAACATTAGTTGTATGCATATTAATTATGAGAGTTGAGCTTTCTTATTTTTTTTTTGTCTTGGGGCATCTAGCAGAGTTTCCTCACAAAGTAGACCCCCAATAAATATTGTCTTAAATAATGATGAGTAAGGACATGAAAATATACATATTTACTACTAGTAAAGATGCAAAGTAGATTTTACTGTGAGTTTAGATAGGTGAAAACATATATTTTATTATTTTAATTTAGAAAGTAACTGTGTAATATTAACAAATATTTTTTAAAGCATAGGTTGCAGCACCAAAAAGCATACTTGATGAAATTACCCCAAATAATCCAGTACCATGTTTGTAATTACACTCACTTTGAAATTATCCTTAAGGAACTAGTGGTCTATTTCATCTTTATTTACATATGGATGGTAATTTGATAGCATCAAGATGCAGAAATAGAAATAGATTCTTCTAGATATCTGTCCTGACATACAGGATTTTTGAGCAGATTAAAAAGCACCAATTTGCAAGCATCCCTCAGTTGTAGATAGAGTTGGAAACACTCCCACGAGCATTGTTTAATTCCTATGACACCAATACTCTAATAAAGACAAGTTAACGCTCTTCTTTTCTTCATTTATTCATCCATCAAGTTATTCATCTCTTTGATTAGCCAGTAGTTTGTTTAATCATTAATTTATTTAACAAATAATTATCAGGTGCCTATTATCATGGGCACTAAAGATTCAGAAGGAAATAAAACAGAGTCCCTGCCCTCAAGGAGCCTATAGTTAGGAGAAATATGTATGTTTATAAACTTGAAGTTACAACTCAAACTGGAAATATTATGATAGTAATATAAACGATACATTTTTCAAGGCCAAGAAGAAAACAAAACCAGCCAAGATGATAAAACATAAGAAATGAGAGTGGGTGGTCAGTGACGCCTTCCTTGAGACTATTCAACTCTACCTAATAGTCACAGTCCCTTTTCAAGTGTCCTTAAGAAGAGGATGAAACTGACCCTGTGGATATCAGAGATCACTTCTCTCCTCCACACTCTAGTTTCCACATCAGTGCAATATCAGAGTGAGACATGATCTCCAGATTTGCTGCTATTACAATATCCTGTCATTCTAGAATTGCAAGGAAGCAAGAAAACATGCATCACCTCCCTACTCCTGACAGTGTTCAAACTGCCACATACAGTTTTACAGCCATGGTGCCTGGAGAAGTCTCCTTCCAAAAGCTTGAGTCTCCAAGGTAATTTTAATAGAGGGAGCACACAGTTTGCACACACACTTGCAAAATAATTATAACAACAAACACAGCCAAATTCAAATGAGGGAGGTGGGAAATAATCAGAATGAGCGCAGAGGGAAACCTTGCACAGAGGGAAAGAGTATCCTGTGGGGCATGGATGTTTCTCTTGGTGTAGCTGAGAGAGCAGAGCTAACAATCTACAGGTGCACGCCGTGGGAGTTGCTGGGGGTGAAACTGAGAGGGTGTAATGACAGTTCTGAGTCAATGTGAAGCTCATCCTGGCGCAGACTCATCCATCTGTTAGGCTGCGGCATATTCTTTTCATTAGGGCTTCCTCAGAGCACAGGCATTTTCACTCTCTCTAAGAGCCACTGTAGGAGAACCCACAATGAAGAGAAAATGAAGAGATGGAGAAGTTAACAAGGCATATGTTTTTTGAATTGCAATCTTGGTCCTTTTCTCTTATTCAACATTGATTCATATTTGTGTAAGGAATAAAATATTTAACTATATCTATCTATTTATAGAGGTCTATCTTTGCCATATCTTATAAAAAATTGGAAAATTAAGCAAACTTTCAAAATCAGAATTTTCAAACTTCCCTTTTACCAGTGGCGCATTTGTGTTGTACTATAATAATTTTATTTGGCTCTGAATCAGGTGGCAAAATTACCACATTTAAAAATGTTAAAACTAAGCTAATTTTGAGTGCATAATGAATCAGGGTGATATCACGTGGTTCGTTTCAATAAAACAACCGAGAGTAGATGAAGTTGCAGTGAATCACAGCACTATGTGCTTTACTTTATCAATAGGACTTTCTGTAATTCTAAGGAGAGCTACCAGAAAAATATGTGTTTGTGTGGGGGGGTGTGTTTGCACATTAGAATTATGATCCTTTAAACAGGATTGGAGAGAGAGCAGGGTGCAGTTAGCTGAATTGCCATAGAAGAAGTTTCTTACTCATTACCTATGAGCCCTGTACGTGTGATTGTGATTGTGCAACCTATTTTTTAAAAAGCCAAGGGAGGGGCCAAGCGAGGTGGCTAACACCTGTCTTCCTAGCACTCTGGCAGGCCAAGGCAGGTGGATTGCCTGAGCTCACCGATTCCAGACCAACCCAAGCCAGAGTGAGACCCAGTTTCTAAATAGCTGGATGTTGTGGCAGGCACCTATAGTCCCAACTACTTGGGAGGCTGAAGCAAGAGAATTGGTTGAGCCCAAGAGTTTGAGGTTACTGTGAGCTATGATGCCACAGCATTCTACCAAAGGCGACAAAGTGAGACTCTGTCTCAAAAATACAAACAACAACAACAACAAAAGGGAAAGACACATTAAAAGATCAAATGCAATGTTATTTTTAACATCAGTATTAGAGACAGTGATACCCATTAGTAGGTATCCAGTTTCTCCACTCTGGTAACAAAAATAATTTTTTAAAAAAGGGAGATGCCTGTGACTCAAAGGAGTAGGGTGCTGGCCTCATATACCAGAGGTGGTGGGTTCAAAGCCAGCCCCAGCCAAAAAAAAAAAAAAAAAAAAGTTGTAATGTCTGAATGATTCATTCATTCATTCATTTGTTCGTTCATTTAGCAAATAGTTATTGAGGGCCTGGTATGTTTCAGGCTTGAGTTGAATCACTGAGCTCTCGACTATACAGACAAATTTCCTGTTTCGAGGACATTATCATCTGATGAGCGAAACATATATTTTCAGTCAATTACATTATAATCTGATCCATGCAAATATGGAGATATAGATAAATTGCAATTCAAGAGAAAGGGTGGAGTTCCTGGGAAAGTACTGGGGTCAGGGAGGTCAGGAAATCTTCGACAGCAAGCATCACTTGGATTCACATTACAAAGGGAATATTTCCAGGTGGCTGCATTTCAGAAGTGGAGCTCACATGTCTGATAGAAGGATCATCAGGGTGCTAAGAAATAGCAGAAAGAGAGCATAGGTCAAAGTCAGAGAAGTTCAAATGGTTTGATATAAAAGAGAGAGCTGATTAAAATAGGTAGGACACAAAGATTGAAAGAACTTGTGCATTTTTCTAAAGAGTTCATGTTTATATTATAGAGTATAGGAGGCTATTGGATAACTTTGAGAAAAGCAATAAAGTCATCAAATTTAGTTTTAGGTAGATTACTACACTAGTTTTCTAGTGTTGCTGTAACAAAATACCACAAACAGAATGGTTTAAACCAACAGAAATTTATTCTCTCACAGGGCAGGAGACCAAAACTTTGAAATCAACAAAAATCAATAGGACTGGTTCCTTCTTGGGTTCTGAGGACAAATCTGTTATGTGCTTCTTCCCAGCATCTGGTGACTGCAGACAACTCTTGATGCTCTTTGACTTGTGTCAGCACAAATCCCAACTCCACCTCTGCCATCACACCTCTGTCTTGTCTTTTGGCTCTGTGTGCAAATTTCCCTCTTCTTGTAAGGACACAAGTCATATTGGAGAAGGGCCTACCTCAATTAATTATTACCTCATCCTAACTGCAAAGACACTATTTCCAGATAAGGTCCCATTCACAAGTGCTGGGGATTTGAACTAGAACACATCTTCCGGGGAGACACGATTCAACCTACAGTAACCACTATTGCAGCAATGTAGTAGAGGGATGACAGGGAAGAAAGACTAGAGTCAGGTATAGAACTAAGGAGGCTTTTGTGGTCTGGATAGGAGTTCCTAAGGGTCTCAACTAAAGCAACAATCATGGGAATGGTTGATGATCAAGAGCTGATGATTAATTAAATATTCAGAATAAAGATGAGGATATAGGGAAGGCAGTTATTTCTGGATATATCAGACTCCAAATAAATGATAAAGACCCATTTTTTAAAAAAAATTCTCTATATTTGTCACTTTATTATAATTGGGGTTTTCCTTTGAAATCTCCTATGATTGCATGATCCTCACATCCCTTTAGGACACCTTTTTAAAAGGCATCTTTCACTTGTGTTGTCTTTCAGCTTTCCTATTATCCCTATAGTTTCTCACCTCAAATCCTGAATTACTCCTTCTCAAACAGTGAGAAGCATAAAGTCACTTGAGAAATTTGTCGAAATGCACATTTTTGGTCTCATCTCCAAATATTCTAAATAATTAACCCTAGAGTTGCAACTAGGAAATGACCCTATAATCAAAATGCATCTGATATGATCCCTAGTGACACTTAGAAAGCCAATTCACATTCTTTCCGTGTTAGAGTGTGACTCTCTAGTTTATCCAACTCATGACTTATTTTTTCACTAATATTAGGACACTGGGTAATATCATTCATTATAAGGATTTCAATCTGTATCAACCCCTCAACTCCAAGATGTCATTCAGTTCTACCGAACTCTTACCTGCTACACTGCCCCACTCTACTCCTCACTTTTAATAAGTATTAAGATCCACATCCTCGCCCATCTTACTTAGTGTACATCACACACTTCAGGATGTTTCAAACAACTTTCAGAAATTTAAAGAACTTCAGCAATTTCAGACTTTGTCACCCAAATCTCCCCAATGGCTTTCCTCAAACATTATTGTCCTGAAACATCCTGTTCAACACTTAACTGTGAACTAATTTGTTTCTGTGTCCCACCCATTCCTCCCATCCCCATTAATGTGTGGGATCCCTGCCCCTACTGTGATAGCATTTGGAAATAAGGCCTTAAAAAGAAAGAGTTAAGGCTAAATGAGGGCATAAGGGTCAAACTCCACTCTGACAGTATTGGTGTCCTTTTAAGAAGAGGAAGAGCATGCATTTGTGAGTGCTCTCTCCTTTTCTCTTTTTCCCCTCCTTCTCTATAACCATCTTCAATCCATGAAGAGAACCCACACCGGAAACCAAATCCTCAGGCACCTTGATCTTGGACTTGCCAAACCCCAGAACTGTGAAAAAATAAATTTCTTTTGTTTAAACTACCCAATCTATTGTGTTTGTTATGGTAGTAGGAGCTGACTAACAGTATCTGATCATCATTATCCTCGTGGGTTTTATGAACTTTCCCAGAATGGTCATATGACCAGCTCGGCTTCCATCTAAATCTATTGTGTTGGGCAGCGCCTGTGGCTCAATCAGTGGGGCACTGGCCCCATATATTGAGGGTGGCGGGTTCAGAACTGCAAAACAGAAAAAAAAAAATCTATTGTGTCACTGACAATCTTTTTTCAGAACTTCTAGAAGGAACCACATTTGCCATGTATGTAGGAGACGTGTCTACAATCTATATCTGTGCATAACGGTAATAATTGTATTCTATCGGTTTATGTTCCATCTCTGCCTGTCCAGGATGCTATAACAAAAGACCTTAGACTTGGTAATTTATAAACAACAAAAATTTATTTCTCATAGTTCTGGAAATCCATAATCTAGGTGCCAGCATATTTAATGCCTAATGGAGGCCTTTGTCACACACTCTATGTATCCTTATATGGTGGGAGGAGTAATGTCCTTCACAGCCGCTTTTGTAAAGGTACTAACTATATTTATAAGGGCAGTTCCTACATGACCTAATCATATTCCAAAAGCATCATGTGTTGATACTACCACATTGGGGATTAAATTTTAAGAAATGATTTTGGGGGATATAAACATTGAGGCCATAACATGTACTCACTATTATATAAAATTAATAAATTTTGAAAGCTCAGCAATAAAAGCAACTGTTACTCTAAATAAATGAAAGATAAGTTGCATATTTTATCTCTTCTTATCTTCACCACAAACTTTCAGATAGGTTTCATTGTGTTAGAGTAGGGAAAACTGAAGATCATATCTTTCCCAGGTTGTAATTTTTGCTGGAGTCAGGATCCAAACAGATCTGGCTGCTTACAAGGCCATTTTTTTTTTAATTTACTGGACTATTTTGTCTTCCAAAAGTAGAAGTCATTATTATATAAATGCCAGTGCTCAATCTTGAGAATCAATATAGTGAAAACACAAGTTCTTACTCATTTTGGAATGATAAAGATTATTGTGAATGAAGTGTTGATTGACCAACAAAAGTTTCTAGTAACCACCAATCTACTCTTTTTTTTTTTTTTTATAATTTTATTGAATCATAATTCTGTACATCAAGAAGGGTGGAGGGAGGGGAGTAGGAAGAGGTTAATTAATGGGTACAAATATATAGTTTGATACAAGGAATAAGACCTAGTGTTTGATTAATCAGTAACATAACTATTAATTTGCAATCAGCTATTGTATATCTCCAAATAGCTGGAGAGAGTAATTTGAATATTTCTAGTAATAAAGAAAAGACAAATATTGAAGGTGATGGATATCTCAATTACACTGATTTGGTCTTTACAAATTATATGATTGTATTAAATTATCACATGTACCCTGAAAAAAAAAAGTTTCTGAAGATTTAACTGTAGATTCAAAACAACAAAATGTTTGTATTTCTCATTGTATATTTGCCAGATTCTCAAGTGTTCTATAGCTATACTTTTCAAGTAAAGTATAATTACTTTATTATAAATAAAAATAGCCATGAATTTCCTGTTTTATTAAAATGTATTTTATGATACCTGAATATTGAATTCCTTTTTATTGTTTGACAATGACCTTATAAGTTGACTGATATCTGCCTTGAAGCATTACCAGGGCCTTTCAAATTGACATTTAAAGATCATATTTATTGTTTGTTGATGAGATATTTTCTTTTGTTTGAGAGTGGTTTGTAGTTATTCATTTTTTACTTTTTGTCTAAGGTCAAATGTAGGATCAATTTAAAATTGTGTAAGTTCTTGTCTAAAATTCTGTCCTACTGTAACCATTATGATCTGCAAGTCTGCTTCCATGTCTCATTTCAATATGAGAAAGTTCTATTAGAATTTTAGGTGACAAATTGCTTGCAGCATGAAGCTGGAAAAAAACAAATTAGAGAACTCCTAGCAGTGTTGTTAGGGCATTCTCACTACCTATCAAATGCCAGAGTTTAAAATCAATTGGATTATACAAAATGCATTTTTCAGCTCCAGCTCATGTTTCTCCTTTCCATGAAAAATAATGAAATTGAATGCAGCATGGGTATGAAACTAGCTTAGAAATCAAAAAGTGTTGAAGTACTGAAGAATTGAAGACCTCATCTCTAAGATCTAATATGTCAGAAATTTCTCAGTGCAGAAGGTTCTGCAGTTGTTAAAACATACAGGAAATGCCTTTCAGAAATGGCATGAAAATTCATGAGAAAACATGTGAGCCACACTTTCCCAATAAACAAACTAGATACTACGGTAAATAGTGCAGTTTTTACAGCAGCATTAACTTTTTGTTCATAAAGGTTTTCCCTGTCCCATTTCTTTCACTTTCTTAGTTTGTATAGCCTAAGTATTTAATCTTCTACTATTCTTGTTCCTCCTATCCACCCACCTCAACCCACTGTTGTTTTCACGAACTTGGAAAGCTTCAGCTCTAACATCATCTACAGACAATCCACATGGCTACCCCTGTAACTTTATTATTAGTCTCATTTCTCTAATTACCTGCAGCTCATGGTGTCACTGACATCACTGTTTTATGGAATTGATGCTTCCTCTAATAGATCCAATGTTAGTCTAATGTTCTATCATGCTTCCAGTAATATCCAGGTGTCATATTTGATTCCTCTGTTTTACAAAATATTTTTACATACTTATAGGTTACATGAGATGTTTTGTTTCATGCATAGAAGCTGTAATGATCAAGTCAGGGTATTTAGGGTATCCATATCCTCAAGCATTTATCATTTTTTGGGGGGGGGGGTTAAAAGCAGCTTTATTGAGATATAATTCCCATGCCATCAAATTTATCCTTTCAAAGTAAATCTTTTTTTTTATTGTTGGGGATTCGTTGAGGGTACAAGAAAACCATGTTACACTGGTTGCATTTGTTGGGTAAAGTCCCTCTTACAATCGTGTTTTGCCCCCCAAAGTTGTGGCACACACCAAGACCCCAAGACCCCACCCCCCTTGCTCCTTCCCTCTCTCTGCTCTTCCTTTCCCCACCCCTCCCTCATTCTTTCTCTCTCTGCTCTCCCCTTCCCTCACCCCCACCATGTCAATAATTGTCATTAATTGTCCTCAT
>CAUYON010116927.1:0-10422 GCA_963573935.1 Arctocebus calabarensis
GGAGATGGGGAAAGACTGGGAGAGAAACGGAGAGAGCTTCTCTCTCCCCACTAGAATTCTCTCCCTCTACCAGGAGCCTTAATGTTTTCTGTATTCTTTTCTGTGAATAAATTCTGTCTTACAAAAAAAAAAAAAAAAAAAAAAGACAGGGATCTGTTATAGATTAAGACTCAAGAGACATTATTAATCAAGTGTAATATTTGGACTTATCTGATTCTTATTCCAAGAAATCAGATAGTAAAAGTAATTTGGGGGACAACCAGGGAAGTTAAAATATAGGCCTGTTATTAAAATATAATTTGTAATTATTGCTTATTTAGGTATGATAATATTGTAGTTTTTAAAAAATTCTTTATCTGTTAAAAATACATAATAAAGGCTGGGCATCTGTAGCTCAAGCGGTTAAGGTGCAAGCCACATACACCAGAGCTGGTGGGTTCGAATCCAGCTTGGGCCTACCAAACAACAATTCAACATCACACAACTACAACCGAAAAAAAAAAAAAAATAGCCGGGCATTGTGGCAGGCACCTGTAGTCCCAACTACTTGGGAGGCTGAGTTAGAGGTTGTTGTGAACTGTGATGCCATAGCACTGTACAGAGGGCGACAGCTTGAGGCTCTGTCTACACACACAAAAAAAAAGAAAATGAAAAAATACGTAATGAAGTATTTATGCATGAAATGATACAAAATCTAGGGTTTAAATACTCCAGCAGGAGAAGAAAATACACCTGGGAGAAGACTGATGGAATAAACCGACAATGTTCAGAAAGGTTAAAGTTAGGTGATAGGTACATAGGGGTTCATTATACTATTCTATTTCTGTATTTGTTTGAAAATTTGCACAAGTCCTTGTAACTGCATGATAACATCCTCAGGGCCAAGCAGAGACATTTCCACTTCCTGTGCTTCCCAGGTTTTGTTTAAAAGGATCTATTTTGTTCTACAATGACTTTTCTTCCAAGAGAGCTCCATTTCCCCTTTGAGATGAAAAGTCATCCTCTTGCTCAGGCTCCTCAGTGCACTTGTCCAAGTTAAGCACCTGGTGTGAGGACAACTCACCCGGGCCACTCTGCCATCCCTCCCCAGTCAGCCTGCTCCAAACTGTGTCTCATTCCCCTCAGCACGCTCACTGCCTCCACAGTCTCGGCCCTACCTTTGCTACTGTCTCCCGTCCACTCTTGCAGGGTAGAAACCTCAGCTTCACCTTTGCCTCTTTTCCCCTCCCCCAGTTCCCAGGTAGCCAACGTTACTTTGGAACATGATTCAAAGTACACCTGACTTCTCCATTCTGCCTGCCCACACTCTGTCTAAAGCCTCAGCACTGCACACTTGGACTCATGCAACACCCTTCTCACGGTTTCCCTCTTTTCACTTATCTCCTTTCTGTGCAAACAGGTGGATTTTCCAAAACTCCTGATTGCCAAGCTTGATGCTTTTACTTGGAATCGCCCATTTTGGAAACCATTTGTTATGTCCCTGGGCACTCACACAGCCCTCTCAGGAGTTGCTGGGGCCGAGCTCCACCCTATTACTTTAACAGCTCCCTGAATACCTTTCCTAATCATGTTAGAATAGGTCTGATTATAGCTGGATGGAGGGCTCCCAAGGGAAAGGGACTTGTCTGTCCACCCCTAGATCCCAGCACTTAGCACAGTGGTTGGCACATTGTTGTGGGCACTCAGTAAATCTTGATCTAAAGAATGATGAACAGATTCATTTATGAACAAATACTATGAAAATAATTTTTTGCTTCACTTTCCCCTCCATGTATGAGATGCTCTCAAGTCCTAATCTTTCAACACCGCATACCATGAGCCCTTGACTAAATCTTTAAGCACCTTTGCAGGGAAATCTAATCAGATTTATCTGAAAATCTAGATAAAAGATATTGTAGGGCAGGGGTGTCCAACCTTTTTTCTTTTCTCCTGCATATTGGAGGAATGAATTGCCTTGGGTCATACATTAAATATATAGATAATAACTAAAACTGATGAAAAAAGTCCATACATACTTCTCATGCACAGCAGATAAGCAAATAATCAAATGACCTTCACCCCCTCTCCACATCTCTGGTTGAGTCCTGCTAGCTTGACCCTGACCAGCTCCCTGTACTGGACTCTGTCTTTCCCAGCACAAATTCGTACCTTCCTCTGATTGGGCCAGCCCCCATCACCACTCTGCTCCTGTTACATGCAGGACCATCATGGGTGATGAGGAACTAGGGCCACCTGCAGCAAAGCAGAGATCAGAGCGCCTGGGCTGCAGGGCTGGACGTGAAAGGGGAGAAAACCTGAGACAACTGGGAGCAGGGCCAGACCACCGGGCAAATCGGGCAGCAGGACTGTGCCGTAGGAGCTCAAAAGCTGATTAGTTTTCAAGTCTTCCACATGGGCATTTATTTAATTAATGGACAGTGAGCTTCTGTTTTTGAGGCTGCAGGGATTCTTTCTCACTCTAGTGAAGCAGCACTGTAAGATGAATACTTTCATGAAACACCAAGTCACTGCCCATTTGTTTCTTTGTGTTTTTGCTACTGAGTTCACATGAATTATAATAAGCTTGTTTTACATGATTGTAAAAAGCTGGTAATTCTCAACAATTTCAGGAATGAAATGTTCACAGGTCAGTAACGCACAGGGTTTGGGGATTCAAAATCACTGCTACCAAAAACCTATTTTATATTATATTACATATACATTATGATTTATGTTCAAATAATATAATTTAGAGAGATGGAGCCCAAACAATTTTACCAGGCAACCAAGCTTTTGGGGGGTTGCTAGACTTTTGAAAATAAAAATTCGTTGCTTTCACCAACAGCCCCACGATTTTGCCCTTGAATTCCTTTAAGAATTCTTGGATAAAGGCCAACCTGTCCCTGTGATTTATCCATATCTAGTGTGTCAACTAGATCTAGAACATTCTGTGCATTTACTATTTGATCTAGTACCTCTACTTCTAAAAATGATTTTAATATATTTTTCTGAAAAGACTAAGGGAAATATTTCATTATGCCCACTAGCCATGTACCCCAAGGAATATTTTGATCATTTACAAAAGTTCTATTCGGTCCTTGGCTGGCTCCTTCACTTCAAGTATTTTATAAGGCCCACTTATTTTTGCTTTCATATAAATTTCTTATCAAATACTCCTTAAATTATGTGTGGGTCATTTTATTGGGCTTTCTAGGTGGGTTTCTCTGTTTTTCCAACTGAACTTTCTTTTTTTTTTCAAAGCTATCTCTTTCTTGGGAAGTCTCTTCACCTCAAGCTTTCCTCTTTGACCTGTATCTGGAATTAACAATTATTATACCAACCTCCAGAGCCATAGGGTAAAAGGAATTAAGGCACGCACAGGGTTTTGAACAATGCCTGCACAAAGAAAGTGTTTAACATCAGTTGTTCTCATCTTATGGGACAAAGAAAGCAAGATAGGGAAAAGAACCTCGTTCTCAGCCATACCTCTAGAAATGATTTTTTCTTTCTTGTCACAACTTGTGTTTCTGAAAAGGTGTTTGGTAGTTAGTTAACCTTTGTAAAAAATTAGTTGGCAAGATCCTTGATCTATCGACATTTTTTCATACTCAGTATTCATGTTTTAATTCTTATCATGTATACATTATCTTGGTTTGCTGTTCTTGTACCAGACTATTAATCTTACACTTCTTAGGGTCAATAATCACAGTAGGTCAAATACAAATACTTCCCTGCACTTTCTACAGTGTTTTTCCTTTTTCTTGTTGTTATAAAATCATTAACAGGGGAAATGATCATTTGTCCTAATTCATCCCAGGGAGGTATTTTGTCAATCTACAAATGAATAAACACCCTCATTATTACTGATTGGCCTGATTTGTTTTAGCTTGGCCAGTCCTATTTCAGCTCAATCTCATTATCCTTGTCAGGTGGCACATAACCTCTTTCTACTGCAATGTTTTCAATTAACTATTGACTATTTCCCTACTGCCCTGCATTGGGCCTTTCCTGATGGCATTTTTACACTAATGCTCTTTGGATTTCTCTATTCCAATAATCTGTTTCATGACCCTGGAATCTTATTCTTCTTTTGCCAGCTGTCCAAGAGTCTTCAGTTCCTGAGAAACTCAAAAGTCGTTTTTTTCCTTGTTCCTGTCTCTGCTCTCTCTGGGACTGTTGGGTCCACTTGTGTCTGGGTGCTGCCGTCTACAGCTATCTCTCTTTTTTCCTTCTCTGTCCCTGAAGCAGAGCCCAGGAAGCATGTTTACACCAATTCTGCAGTTGCTGTCTGCACACTGAAGTTTGAAAAGCACGGTACTAAAGCACCGTTTACTGCCAAGGGGAGAACCAGGTATCTAGAATCCATGGAGACCTCGTAGTTCACCTCTTTGTATTGTTTGAATTTTTTCCAATTTTGTGTGCCTCTTGCTATTTCAGTAGAAATAAAAACAACAAACAAAGCCTTTATCAAGAACCCATTAAGAAAGAAAGAATAACTCATGGCAAGAATAACAATTCCTGGCAATTTATCCACAAATGTTTACCTGCACAGTTTTCCCTCTCTCCAAAATGACAGGTAAGGGGGAAGAAGGTCGAATGAGGATAAGGTCATTATCATTGTATTTTGTTTTGGTTTTCTAAAAATATTGAGGACTGACATCTCTTAAGATGATATCAATAAGTTAAGCCAATGCCATGGGTTCCTCTTACCACACTATACAGCATGACTGTTTTTAAAGTTCAACTATGAAAAACATTTTTAACAATAGTTTGTCTAGATTCTTCAACAGTAGAGAATGGACACAGATTAAGAATATGCATGGTTTAACCCTTGGAACGATTTGCTTTTGCTTTTCCTAAAGAAATCATTCTTTCCATAGTCTTTCAAACTGAGCCTCAAGTTTATTAGTCTCCCACTTACAAAAAATGTTTTAAAAAAAACCCATTATTATTAGACATTCTATGAAAAGAAAACGTAATGGTTAAAATGGCGAGAGACTCTGCTGCCAGTCTATTTCCCTAAAGAAAAACGAAGAACTACATGAACCAAAAAGGGTTCATTGAACACAATCAATAAGAACTGGACGCATAGACCTCTCACCCAACCAAAGCTATAGTCAGTCTCCTTCATTTAACGAAAACATTTTACTTTCAATAAATGGAAGTGCTCAGGAATCCTTGCATCTACCTGTCTGCCACAACAGTCACAGCTATTCACTGCTGCCGAGACACCCCACACTCTCATGAAGTAAGATGTGCCAAACGCCTTCCCATATATACTACTTTGGACACAGGAAAAATGAGCTTGTATCAGGAAAATAACACACTTTCTCATGTTATTTTCTTAGGGTTGTTATCCATCTTTTAAGGTTGTAGAAGGAATGAATACTTAATTGAAAATTTTAATCCTAATATTCATAAAACATCTCAGGCTCTCAAAGAGTGTTATGAAAATTCACAGATAGGATTGTGTGAGCCATTTCAAGAGTAGTCTTCATAGCTTAAATTCCTTAAACACAGTACTTTGCAATGAAGTTAGCCAAATACAGAGAAACAAAACAGTTTTCAAGTTTTATTCTGGGTTATTTTTAACTCCAGATTTATTTTTTTCCAGAAAAGAAACAATTTGCAATTGAGTTGGTGGTGGGCAGAAAACTACTCTTTCAGTGATCCTTTCTTGAGCTAACCTAACCAAAAGTCTAATATGCTTTTAATGCTTGCGAGTAAATAATCACTCAGATAAACTATTACCTTTCCCACAAACTACAGCCATTTACATCGAAATTTTAAAAATTAAAGTGTATTTGAAACACCAAAAATTAAAGTGTATTTGAAACACCAAAAACCTGTAACTTATTTCAATCTGAGATGCTATTAAATATACTTCTGAGTATAGTCTTTCTCTTGAAAATTAATTATACTTTCAGATATTTCTTACCAGTATCATATTCACAAAAGCCAAAAGATAAAAAAGAAAAAAACAAATTAAATCTACAAAAAGAAGAACGACTTAGTCAAAAGCTAGTATCAAGAAGAATACAATGAATTAGAAGCTTTTATTATGCTAAATGCTGATGCATAATATACTACAGGCCATCTCAAAAGGAACAAAAACAAACATGTAATAAACCCTGGAGATACTTTTCAAGATCTTGTAGATTAAAATGCAAAAACATAATCTCAAAGCTGTCATTTCAGAGAAAGAAAACTCTGCATCTCTATAGTTAAACATTTTGGGTTTAAACATTTTAGAAACTTTCTTAAGAAAAGAAACTTCTCTGATCTTCTTTGTAAAATGTCTCAGAGGAATTGTATTTTGGCTACCACTGCATAATGGTTTTAGTAAAAGCACAGTCCCCCCAGGATCCCATGCATTAAGAAAACAGGGGGATTTCTTAGACAAGAACCCTTACCTGGTCTTCTTTAAGCCTCCAGCATCCACATCCATCCTTTAACAAGGTAAAATTGGGTACCGCAGAGAGAGGGAAGAGCCAACCAACCTTCAAGGCAGGCTGAGAGCGTGCAAAGCCACAGCTGACAGCCTGCTTCCCTCTCCTGGGGCTGTCTGCCTAAGAGGCTGCACAGAAACCAAGCCTGGTGCCAAATCTTAATCCTTTTGCAGAATCTCACATGGAGCTGCCTCACCTCTTCCATTCCTGCAAAGCCTCTTCCTGCTGCACTTCCTTCTGAAACCATCAATCACCACAACAACCCACCAAATGAAGCCCAATCTCAAATCATAGTAAAAAAATCCTGCAACGTGCAGGGTGCTGAGAGTTTACATTAGCTGAAATGAAATGATGTAATATCCAGAGTCAAGGGAGGGCTGAGATCCAGAGTCGGGGCACTGCAAGCACCGCTATGAAATACAACTTTTCTACATGAAAAGAAAAGAAAAACTGCCCTTGGATTTTATTAATCTGGCTTTTGTAAATCTAGGTTTATTTGGATTATTCTTGACTCATCAAGAGAACCATGTTTTCCAAATAAAAACTCAGAACTTCCCAAATACCCATTGCTTTAGTCAAGTGAAAAAAAAATAAAAGGTACCCAACAGAACCCAAACTGTAATTCATGTGCAAAAGAACCTAGTATCAAAGGGGTAATAAAATAAGGCAGCCCTCCAGGGACGTGGACTCCTGCCGTACTGCAGGACCTCAGAGCCTCCAAAAGGTCTAATGCCTTCAAAGTAAAGTCAACTCCCAAGAAAGGCAGTGTTCATTTAATAGGGAGGGGCAGTGGTCCCCATTTCTTTCTTTCTTTTTTTTTTTTTTTGAGACAGTCTCACTTTATCACCCTTGGTAGAGTGCTGTGGCGTCACAGCTCACAGCAACCTCCAGCTCTTGGGTTTAGGCAATTCTCTTGCCTCAGCCTCCTGAGTAGCTGGGACCACAGGTGCCCACCACAACACCCAGCTATTTTTTTTTTTTTTTTTTTTTTTTGAAGTTTGGCCGGGACCGAGTTTGAACACACCACCCTTGGTATATGGGGCCGGCGCCTTACTGAGCCACAGACACTGCCCCCCACTTTTTTTCTATAATTGTCAATGAACAACAAATTGCAGGAATTCTTAGCCCCATTCATGATGGGCACGATGATGCTATCAGGATCTATGGTCCCCGACTGGGGTGGGATATAAGATGTGAAAGTTGCTGTTGGATGACACAGGACTAAGGCAAGGGAAGAGTCTGCCACTAGTACCTCCTGGGGACAGAAACCAGGGAAGGCTTCCTGGCAGATTGGAGGTTAGCTTGAGACTGATTGGTGGGGATGCCAAAGGTAGGTTATTTGGTTTGGGATGTGTTACTGATCATAATATTAAATTTAAAAAACTATTTCCCATGCCAGGCACACAATAAATATGAAAGTGTAAGCACTTTCACGCATTACCTCATTTAACTCTCAAAACAACCGGGTGAGATAGATGCTGATTGTTCCTGAGGAGGAAGCAAAGCTCAGAGGTTGGGAAGAGGTAAGCTGGGAAGTAATGGCACCAGGCTTGTCTGGCCTGTCCTTAACCACGCGTCAGCTTTGTGCGCACACCACAGTGTGCTCTGCACTCTGCAGAGGGGCACGGTGCTAGCACACAAAGGTGAGGGAGGTGTGTGTTTATAACGCCCCAAAGGCACACCCCAAATCCTTGGGTACTGTTGCCCAGGCGTGCTAGGATTTAGAGCTCCTGGCCCAAAGGCAAGGCCCTTACCAGAAAGATGGGACCTCCAAATAATGTAGGGGCATGAACCGAATGCCGTGTCAAAGGAGCTCTGGCCTGGCCCAGTTCTGTCATGAAACAGGCATGTGACCTCAGTCAATCTACTTCCCTTTCTAGAGCACAATAAAATTAGGAGGTTGGGCTCAGCCAGACTCTAGGGCTCCTTCCAGCATGAATTCTCTATCACAAATGATGTTTAAATTATGCAAACTGCTGGGTGAATTATTTTTTTAAGTCTGAATTTATACATCCAAATGAGAATTCATTCTAAGATGACAATAAAAATAATCACTCCCATTCTGATAAAATCCTCCCAACCCCCCCACGGCTTGGAACAAGTATTATTATCCCTATTCCACATACGACGAAATGGAGGATCAGAGGGAATGAAGGATTTGCATCGGGCCATGCCTGGGGACAAGAGGACAAAGAGGGATTGGAGCTTAGCCTGACAGATTCCAGAGCCCATTCCATGGCCCCCCAAGACACCTCTTTAGATTGCTCAGGACCTGTGTTTTCAGTTATGGTTAGTGCATATTTTTGACCATCTGCTCTATGCTGGGCACTGCAGAGGGGGTAGCCATGTGGTCCAGCTCCGCAAAAGCTCCCCAACCTTGCAGGGAAAACAGAAGGAGGTAATTCTGCCACAGGGGGAATGGGCAAAGTGTTAAAACAGAGATACCAAGGACAACAGGAATTTGGTCAAGTGAGAAATTATTGCTAATACGCTCAGTGGTGGTAAATATGCATCTTGAGAGGGTGCATGTAATTTTGGCTCACAGACAAGTCAATCAGAGCCAAGTCTGGGAATAAAGAGGACCATCAAGCTGGGCAATACCATTTTTGGTCACAAGCTAGGTGTGGCTATAAAATAAAACAGTAAGATGAATATTCCTGTGTGGCCCAGACAAAGCTCCAAAGGCAATTTCTAAAGGGCAGTTTGAAAAATGTTTTGAGCAATGATACCATCTCAAGATTAAAGGCTGAGCCACCCAAAGTGATTCTAAGAAACAAGGCTTCTGCAGCACAGCACTTGCCCCAGCAGAAGCCCCAGCCTGCCGTGCCGTGGTCTGCCCAATCACTGGGAGCTCCCTACCGACAGGTCCCTGATTAGCTTCCTTGTGCTGTGCCCCCAGCATCTGGCACAAAGCTCGGCACAGGAGGAGGTGCAAAAATATCTGTTGACTGAGAGTTACTTTTGAAAGTTCAACAGCTACATTAATTGTTTTGAAAACTGTCTTACTCGTTTGGTTATACTTAGATACCTGCGTTTGGTTATAATTAGATACTGTGAGCAGATTCCCACCTGAGCCCAATGGCCAGATTAAGACTGAGCTTGCCCAGTCTGTCTGCCAGGCCAGCCTAGGCCCTGGGTGATCAGCCCAGACACAACTGGCTACCACAATTTCCCATCCTGCCCCTACTCGTGGCCATTCTTGCAGTCAGCTCTAAGAGGAGTAAGAAGGTCCTGAAGACTCTACCACATGGGAACTGTTTAGGATTTGTGGCTAAATGGGCTGACAGGCAATGGGGGATGTCCCTACAACCTTATCTGGTGGGCTACTCCTGGTTGTCAAATTGCACTCCTTACCCCCCAAGGCCATTGTTAAAAGATTGTGTGTTTTAATAGCTACCATTTTTTTTAAGCAAGTAAAGACACTTTTATTTTGGGCCACAGACACCTAAAATATAGATGGAGATAGGAAGGGCTATCCCGTATTATGTATGGCTAAGTTTTGAAGGCTGAATCGAATTTGACTGTGGAATGCAGTACAATAGGCAGATTAAACACATTACACAAAGCCATTCTCATAGAAAGGAAGGAGAATGTATTGAATTAAATACACCTTTCATGTACGGTTACAACAGAAAGTCGAAGATGATAAATAGAATTAGAGGAGGCTAAGCTAGCATGATGGCAACACCTATAGTCCCAGCTACTTGGGAGGCTGAAGTGGGAGGATTGCTTGTGGCTGGGAGTTTGAGAACAGCCTGACAGGAAGCTGCCAACTCACAGAGGGATACAAATACAACAGCTACCATTCTTTTTTTTTTTTTTTTTAATTTTAATTTTTATTTATTTTTATTTATTTTATTTTTTTTTAATAATTTTATTGAATCATAATTATGTACATTGGTGCAATCACAGGGCACGATTCATATACATTCAGAAATATTTTGATCGTACTGTTACAGATATCCTTCATGGCCTTTCCTTGATCACTATATAA
>CAUYON010116936.1:0-7500 GCA_963573935.1 Arctocebus calabarensis
AAGTATCCTCAGAGTATTACTAACACCAGATCCAGCCACACAATGGCCACAGATGAATGCTCTGTGGTTCATACTGTGGTTTGTTCTTTTTTTTTTTTTTTTTTTTTTGAGACAGAGCCTAAAGCTGTCACCCTGGATAGATTGCTGTCGCATCACAGCTCACAGCAACCTCCAATTCCTGGGCTCAACGAAGTCTCTTGCCTCCGCCTCCGCCTCCCAAGTAGCTGGGACTGCAGGTGCCTGCCACAATGCCTGGCCATTTTTTGGTTGCAGCCGTCATTGTTGTTTGGCGGGCCCAGGTTGGATTCGAACCCGCCAGCTCAGGTGTATGTAGCTGGCGCCTTAGCCCTCTGAGCCACAGGCGCCAAACCCTGTGGTTTGTTCTTAAAATAGGGTATAATCTATGCCCTCCTAGTTTTGTTTTTATAGCTGTTTCTCATTTTCCCCCTCCTGTGCTTACTAACAGAGAAAGTAGTTTAAGATGTTATTCATAATATTTTAAAATATCATTTTAACATGCCCTTTGAAGATTTTCACACTTATCTATGTTTGGAGCAAATAAATGAGTTATGATTACTTTTTCTCACAACCAGTTTGAAAATTGTATCTACTTTTCTCCCAAAATGTGGTATTTAAGAAATAAATAAGCATTTTTTTTTTTTTTGAGACAAAGTCTCACTATGTCACCCTCAGTAGAGTGTTGTGGCGTCACAGCTCACAGCAACCTCAACCTCTTGGGCTTAAGAGATTCTCTTGCCTCAGCCTCCCAAGTAGCTGGGACTATAGGCGCCCACCACAATGCCCGGCTACTTTTTGGTTGCAGTTGTCATTGTTGTTTAGCAGACCCAAGCTGGGCTCGAACCCTCCAGCCTCAGTGTGTGTGGCTGGCGCTCTACTCACTGAGCTATGGGAGCCAAGCAAATTAAGCAATATTTTGATAAATGCCAACAGGATTGACTCTAGTGCAATTAAATAAAATGACCATGGAGGTCATTAAAAACATGAAAAAATATTTACCATATACTACTGAGAAAATACATAAATTATACTATATAAATATATATGTCTCTACACATGTCTGTATTATTATGAAGATAATAAAAGAAATTAAAAAGTTGTGATGGCACCTGTAGCTCAGTGGGTAGGGCATCAGCCACATACACTGAGGCCAGTGTGTTCAAAGCTGGCCTGGGCCAGCTAAAACAACAATGACAACTGTAAGAACAACAACAACAAAAATAGCTGGGCGTTGTGGCAGGTGCCTGTAGTCCCAGCTACTTGGGAGGCTGAGGCAAGACAATCACTTAAGCCCAAGAATTTGAGGTTGCTGTGAGCTGTGGTGCCACGGCACTCTACCCAGGGAAACAGCTTGAGACTCTGTCTCAAATGAAAAAAAAAAAGAAAGAAAAGAGAAAAGAAAAAAAACTTTTTAAGTTGTGTTAAGATGTAGACAGTTACATTAACTAACATTAGTGTTAATGTTATATTGCCTTTTCAATCAGAATTAGGAGAAAAAAGGGGGAAAAAACAAAATTAATTTGTTACTCAGAAAATCCTCTTCTGTTAAAACAATCATTAGTATTTTCTTTTCTTTCTTTTTTTTTTTTTTGAGACAGCTCACTTTGTTGCCCTCAGTAGAGTGCCATTGCATCACAGCTTACAGCAACCTCAAACTCTAGGGCTTAAGTGATTCTCTTGCCTCAGCTTCCCAAGTAACTGAGACTACAGGTGCCCATCACAACACCCAGCTATTTTTTTGTTGTTATTGTTTAGTTGGCCTGGGCTGGGTTCCCACCCACTAGCCCCCATGCATGTGGCCGGTGGCCTAACCCCTGAGCAACAGGTACCAAGCCAATCATTTTCAAAGGGATCATTTAGGCATATTTTAAACAGCAATGTAAAAAAAATAGGGTATTTTTTAGCGATCATTTTTTCCCTTTTTATCCATCCATTTTCCTCACAAACATAAAACTAGACATTTTTCAGACTACCCAGAAGCCATAAGCAGCAAGTGACTGAACATGATTATGGCCAAATGGTCCTCTCTACCTTAAATGAATGTGTAGGTACGGGAGTGGTCGCACACATGTCTGAGGTACTCCAACACAACATTTATAATATAAATTTTACATATTTAATAAAATAACTACTAGATACCTATTCCTAAATATTTCAGCTTAGCAAATTCTTAAAAACAAAATTATGAAAGCTTTCTGAAAATTTTATCACATGAAACCATAATTTTTTTCTTTTTTTTTTTTTTTTTTACCATAATTTTTTTCAACAGAAGTATTTCAATTCCTAGTTCCCCTAAATGAAGTACTCCAGAAGCTCATGTAATTGCATAGTTTTATTTTTAATACTGTAAAGAATATTATACAATCTGGATATGTTATCGTTGCTATGGAAACTATAAGATCTTTGCAGTGAGTCAAAAAGTGCAAAATTAACACATCAAATTAATGGCTTTTGAATCTCACATCAAGGCTGTCAAAGGAATTTGAAAGCTTGAGCAGAATAGACTGAAGCACAGGCCTTTTACTCTGAATTATATGGGTAGGAACATGGAAGAAACCCAATAATTATTTCACTTAATAAGTTTAAATATAACTTCCATCTGTTAAATTAATAAAGTCCTCAAAAATATGCAATTTTAAGATTTGCAATTTTTTAAGTAGAGAATGAAAGTTAAGTACCTATATCATTATCATTTCTTTTTGTATTCTGTCAGATGGTACAAGACGACATGGCATCTCTCAAGTTCACCATATAAAGAAGGGGCAAGATTCCACAGGGCATATGGAATTCCCTGGCATTATACGATGTCAATGCCAATTTTGGGGCAGATGCCAATGGCTTAGTATAAAGACTAAAGATACATCCTTTACCATAATATCCAGAAATACTTCAACAACTAGGCACCTGGGAAAAGGACGCTTAATTGCTCTCATCCTATGTGAGTGTCCCTCCCCAGGAGTTCCTCCAAGTGGTAGTAGCAATTTACACACTAACAACTTGGATGTTTCAGATGCACATAATTTTTTTTTTTTTCTGCAGTTTTCGGCCAGGGCTGGGTTTGAACCCGCCACCTCCAGCATATGGGGCCAGCGCCGTACTTGCTGAGCCACAGGCATCACCCAAGGTCCACATAATATTAAACATTATAAAAATGTAATTTATTCTTTTACATGGCAAAGCTGAAAAGTAAATAAACCTGACTTACACTGCTCTGATAGCCTTGTTTATTGGTTTTTTTTTTTTCTTTTGAGACAGAGCCTCAAGCTATTGCCCTGGGTAGAGTGTCATGGCGTCACAGCTCACAGCAACCTCCAACTCCTCGGCTCAAGTGATTCTCCTGCCTCCGCCTCCCAAGTAGCTGGGACTCCAGGCACCTGCCACAACGCTGGGCTGTTTTTTTGTTGCAGCATTCATTGTTGTTTGGAGGGCTGGGGCTGGATTCAAACCCACCAGCTCAGGTGTACGGCCTTAGCTGCTTGAGCCACAGGCGCCAAGCCTGGTTTGTTGCTTTTTTTTTTTGAGACAGTTTCACTATGTTGCCCGCGGTAGAGTGCTATGGTGTCACAGTTCACAGCAACCTCCATCTCTTGGGCTTAAGATATTCTCTTGCCTCAGCCTCCCAAGTAGCTGGGACTACAGGCACCCACTACAACGTCCAGCTTTTTTCTGGTTGTAGTTGTCATTGTTTGGCAGGCCCAGGCTGGATTCGAACCTGCCAGCTCCACTGAATGTGGCTCGAGCCCTAGCCACTGAGCCACAGGCACCAAACCTGATAGCCTGGATTTTATAGGAAGCTTAGTTCTTCTGTAAAACTAATTTCCTTTTATTTCTAAACAACATAAAGACAGACAAAGCCTCCCAAAGCCTTCAGGGAAACTGCTTTCTACAATTTAGTGATTAGATACTATGATTAAAGCAACTACATATTGAAAATAATCAAAGGCGGGCGGCACCTGTGGCTCATTGAGTAGGGTGCTGGCCCCATATACCAAAGGTGGAGGGTTCAAACCCAGCCTTGGCCAAACTGCAAAACAGAAAAATAGGCAGGCGTCGTGGCGGGCGCCTGTAGTCCCAGCTACTTGGGAGGCTAAGGCAAGAGAATCACCTAAGCCCAGGAGTTGGAGGTTGCTGTGAGCTGTGTGACGCCACGGCACTCTATCGAGGGCGATAAAGTGAGACTCTGTCTCTACAAAAAAAAAAAAAGAAAGAAAGAAAATAATCAAAGGCATTTAGAGAATTAAAAATGTATACACGGGCTCGGCGCCTGTGGCTCAACGTGCTAAGGCGCCAGCCATGTACACCTGAGCTCACGTGTTCGAATCCAGCCTGGACCCACCAAACAACAATGGTGGCTGCAACCAAAAAATAGCCAGGTGTTGTGGCGGATGCCTGTAGTCCCAGCTACTTGGAGGCAGAGGCAGGAGACTCGCTTGAGTCCAGGAATTGGAGGTTGCTGTGAGCTGTGATGCCACGGCACTCTATCCAGGGTGATAGCTTGAGGCTCTGTCTCAGAAAAAAAAAAAAAAAAAAAGAACTGGTTTCATGAAAAAGATAGTTTTATACCTTTCAATTATATCCAAACGTGGTGACCAGTCAGCCCTTAGTCAACTGCAGCAGTGTGGCAAAGTAAAGCACCATTCAACAGCCTACATGCATAGTACGTTTAGAGTTTGGGGCCAAAACTCCAGTTTTTCTCCTTGTTTTGTTGTTTTTAGACAAAGTCTCACTCTGTTGCCCCAGCTAGGTACAGTGGCATTATCACAGCTCACTGCAACCTCAAACTCCTGGGCTCAAGCAACCTTCCCATGTCAGCCTCCCAGAGTACTGATGGTGTGAGCCATCATACCTGGCCGCCAAACTCCATTTGTTAAAATCATAATAAAACCTGTAGAATTCTGCATGGAAATCATCAGTTGACTGTGAAAGTATAGCAGGCTAAGAAAACAATAGAGAAACAGGAAAATCTTAACTGAAAATCTTGGCATGAAAAGGTGTGTGCAAAAATGGCCCTGAAGGAGACTGGCGAACAAAAGCAGAGCTCATACAGCACTGAGTGTGAGGCAGTTTTTGGCCAGTAAACAAATAACTGGATTGGAACACCCTCCCTATCACCTGATCTGGCCCCCAATGACTTTTTCTTTACCTGAAAAAAAGGAAATATTGGAAGGAAGACATTTTTGTGACATTCAGGACATCAAGGGTAATACTATAACAGCTCTGATGGTCATTCTAGAAAAGAGTTCCAACATTGCGTGGAAGGATGGATTAGGCACTGGTGTTGGTGCACAGATTCCCAAGGGGAACACTTCAAAAGTGACCATAGTGAGACTTAGCAGTGAGGTGTGTAGCACTTCTTCTAGGATGAATTCTCAAACTTAATGGTCAGATCTGGTATATTGTTATCATTCTGAATTATTCAATATCATGAGCCTAATATTCAGCCAGCCTAATAGTATTAATTCCTTATTTGGAAATAGTTTTTCTTTTTACATAAAACTATAATATTTTAAAATGTTATATCATGAAAATTTTCAAAATTAAATAAATGAATGATAATAACATTCTACTTAGCCATAAATTATGTGTTACCCATAATTGTTGACACAATTATCAACATATGGCCAATCTTATTTCCATCACCTTTGCTTTTCATAATTATATTGAAACAAATCCAGACATCTTTCTATTTCATTCATAAGCAGTTCAATGCCATATACTTTTACTATCAGGAATTGCTTTTAGTTTGAATGGCAATAGTCTTTTAAAATAATGAAGAAATATTTAAAATCTTCTAACATTACTTTTTGCTACTATTTTATATTCCCCCATTAGTGAATAATGTCAAATACTAACTAGCACCTTCACTGGGTTTTAATCTACCTAAATGTATTTAGAGACGTATTCAGTCTCTAAAATCACCAGTATAGGCTGGGCACAGTGGCTTTCAGCTGTGATCCTAGCATTCTGGGAGGCCTACGTGGGAAGAATGCTTGAGCTCAGGAGTTTGAGTGAGACCTCATCTCTACTAAAAACAAAAAAATTAGCTTGGCATTCTGGGGGGCACCTGTAGTACCAGCTACTCAGGATGCTGAGGCAGGAAGATCTCTCAAACCCAGGAATTTGAGGTTGCCATGAGCCAAGCTGGTGCACTCTAGCCTGGGCAACTAAATAAGATTCTGTCTCAAAAAAGGGAGGGAGGGAGGGAGGTCAGAAGGAAGGAAGGAAGGAAATCACCAGTATATGGTACTACTCAATTTCTAAAATCACTCAAATATAGTACTATTCTAGAGTACTAATTCCTTTCCCATTTAACACAGAAAAGTGACAATAGTTTGATTTTGACTTTGCTTTCATTCCTGAAAAAGACCTGCCTTTATTTAGTTCCTTTTCTTACAAACCAGTTCACCAGTATATTTCTTTCTCCAACAAATCATCTTATTTTATACTGTTTCCTTCATTCAGAATTCTAATTCAGATAAACATATACTATTTTAAAAGCTCTAAAATTATAAAGTTTTAGAAATTCCTATTAGTTTAGCAAAGTTTTAGCAAAGTTTTGGTCTTAAAACATAATTAGAACAATTGGTTCGTTGATAAGTAAATTGCATAATTTCTCTTTCTTTAGTATATGCATATTCATCGTATAGTATATTCATATTTAGTATATGTATATATCTGTATACAACCATATCTTGGAGAATTTTAATTCATTTTAATGAAAATCGACAATTCACTGAATTTAACTCTCATTTCAACATATCTTAACAGTGGTGCACTAGCACTTCAAAGCTTATGAATTAGGATATGTTAATGATATTTCCCCAAACTTCTTACTTTTTAGTTAACAACAATTTGAACTATGGATGTTCTTCTAAAATAACAAACACAATGTTGCACTGGCAAATATATTTCCAAATATCATCAACATTTAATGTTTAATTTGTTTCTAAAAATTGTAAGTTCTTAGTCCGCAGAAAAGAATTTAAAACAAAAGTATCTGCAGTAATTGCTTGAGACTTCAGGCATTACTTTTAAGTATTAAGCTTAAACCATAAATAATTAAGGACTTACACAGAACGTAATCATCATCAAATATTTAGATTAAATCAAGTGTTTTATATAAAACATTATCTTACTTTGGGAATTCATGAATCTCCAGGCAGACTTACTTGCTACAAAAGGCATATAACAAATGATGCCAGACTTCTACTTCAGGAACATTTATTAAACACACGATGTGTGCCAAGCACAATGCTGGGCTCTAGGAACAGGAGGAAGAAGGAGCCACAAACAAGGGGAACGGTGTGATCCATACTATAATAGATATGCAAAGTACATCAGAAAAAAATAAAAAGGGCCAGGTTTAGTCGCTCATACTTGTAACCCTAGCAGTCCAGGACGCTGAGGCAATAGGATCACTTGAATTCAGGATTTTAAGACCACTCTGAGCAAAAGTGAGACCCTGTCTCTACTAAAAATAGA
>CAUYON010116936.1:10000-19056 GCA_963573935.1 Arctocebus calabarensis
CTGATTTCCATCTCCAAATGAGGACGAGGACTCTTACTCATTTCTATCTGTTTTATAAGAGCTAACAAAGTATTTTGCAAAGAATAGGAATTGACATTGGTTATAGTGAAATAAACTTGTTCATTAGTTTTGATCAACTTGAAAAATATGTTCACGGTAATAAGAAAATCTGGGAATTCTTCTTTAAAAAAATATACTGCAGGGTGCCTGTAGTCCCAGCTACTTGGGAAGCCGAGGCAAAAGAATCGCTTAAGCCCAAGAGTATGAGGTTGCTGTGAGCTGTGACACCACAGCACTCTACCAAGGGTGACATAGTGAGACTGTCTCAAAAAAAAAAGTGGCTCAGTGCCTGTGGCTCAAAGGGCTAAGGCGCCAGCCATGTACACCTGAGCTGGCGGGTTTGAATCCAGCCCGGGCCCACCAAACTTTTTTTTTTTTTTGGTGACTGCAACCAAAAAAACGGCCGGGCATTGTGGTAGGCACCTATAGTCCCAGCTACTTGGGAGGCAGAGGCAGGAGACTCGCTTGAGCCCAGGAATTGGAGGTTGCTGTGAGCTGTGATGCCACAGCACTCTATCCAGAGTGACAGCTTGAGGCTCTGTCTCAAAAAAAAAAAAAAAAAGTGTGTGTGTGTGTGTGTGTGTACTGCAAAGATACAGAAAAGATATTGATATATAAATATATATTCCGAAAAATAAAATTTAAATAACAGTGACAATTATTGTCAATATTGACAATATTTTTACTGAAAAAGTAATCTTAATGTAAAAATTCACAAGGGGCTCAGTGCCTCTGGCTCAAGCGGCTAAGGTGCCAGCCACATACACCTGAACTGGTGGGTTTGAATCCAGCCCGGGCCCATCAAACAACAATGACGGCTGCTACCAAAAAATGGCTGAGCGTTGTGGTGGGCGCCTGTAGTCCCAGCTACTTGGGAGGCGGAGGCAGGAGACTCGCTTGAGCCCAGGAATTGGAGGTTGCTGTGAGCTGTGATGCCATTGCACTCTACCCAGGGTGGCAGCTTGAGGCTCTGCCTCAAAAAAAAAAAAAAATTCACCAGAAAGTAAGTATCTCATTCTGGAGGGAAGTAGAAAAATATAAATATTTTGTCATTCTCAAATCTGGCACTGTCACATAAGATAGAAGTAGATCATCAGATCAAACAGTACTAGATCAACAACCTGCTTCCTTAGTACATTTTTAGATTTTAGTTTTCATGAGATCATCTCAAATCCTAAGTATCAAAGAAAAACAAATAATCAAAAAAAGAAAATGATTAAAATATAAATATGTATTTTTTCACCATACCACTAAACGTTCTGCCAAAACATAGGTCACTGAAGAATCTTCTTTGGATAAAATGTGGTTTTTTCATTTGTTTCCTAGCTGATCTTAACTACCTTGACTACCAGAGTCGCTTTCCTAATATAGTAAATAACCTTGCTACAACCCAAAACATTTTAACTTCTCCTTTTTTTTCTTTTTGAGACGGAGTTTTTCACTCTGTTGCACAGGCTAAAGTGCCAGGACATCCGCCTAGATCACTGGTTCTCAACCTTCCTAATGCCACAATGTATTTTCCTTATTACAAAGGGCGTGTGACCCACAAATTAAGAACCACTGGCCTAGAGCATAGCAACCTCAAACTCCTAACATTTCAAAGTAGAGGGGACTATAGGAGCCTTCCACACACAAGGTCAATTCTTCTAGTTTTAGTAGAGACAGGGTCTCACTCTTGCTCAGGTTGGTCTCAAACTCCTAAGCTCAAAGGATTCTCCTACCCCAGCCTCCCAGTGTACTAGGATTACAGATGTGAACCACCTTGGCCAGGCGTGAACATTTTTTTTTTAAATAGAGATAAGGTTTCACTAAGTTACCTAGGCTTGTCTCAAACTCCTGGGCTCAAAATACTCTCACCAGGCTCCCAAGTACCTAGCACGATAGGCACATGTTACCACATCTAAAGTTCAAGTGAATCTTCACATCCACAATCTCAGAAATGCTAGACAGAAGTTAATACCTTTAGAAGACTTTACTTGATACTTTTAATCAACATGGCACATAAATCATGAAGTCAAATCAAATATCATCTCTCAGCCTTTGAAAATTATGTTACATAAATTATACTACATTATTTATAACTGTTTTAAAAGCAAATTACAAAACCATATACTCATTTCTGTAAGAAAACGAGTGTACTGTTGTAGATGCGCTATTAACAATGGAAGCCAGGCACTTAAAGTCCCAGCTTCTCAGAGGCAAAAGGATCATTTGAGCCCAGGAGGATAATATAAGTCAACTTGGCAACACAATGAGACTTCATCTCTAAAAAATAAATAAATGAATGAATAAATAAATAAATAAATAAATAAATAAAATATTAACAATGCAGAGAATTTTATTTCCTTCTTAATATTTACCCATACTTTCTGAATTTTTCTAAATGCACTGAAGTTGTAGCATGCTTAAAATCCAATAACATTTTAAAGTACAAACTACTGCCTCTTTCAAGGAGAACTACAACTCAGCAGCAGCATGAATTAGCCTTCAACTTAAGAGAAAAAACTCATGCAATATTTCAAAAGGAAAATATGTGTGCGTGGGGTGGTGCCTGTGGCCCAAAGGAGTAGGGTGTCGCCCCCATATACCAGAGGTGGCGAGTTCAAACCCTACCCCGGCAAAAAAAAAAAAACACTTGGCTCAGCGCCTATGGCTCAAGCAGCTAAGGCACCAGCCACATACACCTTAGCTGGTGGGTTCGAATCCACCAGTCTGGGCCCACCAAACAACAATGATGGCTGCAACCAAAAAGAAAAAGAAAAAGCCACGCGCTATGGCAGGCACCTATAATCCCAGCTATTTGGGAGGCTGAGGCAGGGAATCACTTTAGCCCAGGAGTTGGAGGTTGCTGTGAGCTGTGATGCTACAGCACTCTACCCAGGGCAACAGCTTGAAGCTCTGTCTCAAAAAAAAAAAAAAAAAATCAACCGATACTACAAACTCAGCACAGGTTTTATACTTTATTTGGGTCGTAACAAAAGACTTCCTTTGATATGAAGAGTTACTGCCTTTGGGCATTCTTCTGAATAGAACATGAGAAATAAACAGATGTCTTTAACAATTTTCGAGATAAACGTCAATGTCGTGAAGTTGGACTGAATTTGGTAAATTTATGTACAGATAAATTTGTGCACCTTCCATGACAGTAAAACATGAAGGGTTTATTATACAGATTAAAAAAAGTATTAACAGATTCAGATACTATCATTTCTTTTCAATGAATCTTCCATCAGCAAAATCTCTGTGCTAAAGCTAATATTTTATGTGACACTTTGCAATAAATTAAAAGTGTTATTAACAATATGTGCACATATGCAACAAGACATTATCAGTTTTGTGATGTGCTAACGGTGAAGGACAGATAACCTTTGTGGATTTGTGGTATCATTGTAAAGTGTGTTGGCTATCTGAGGGACATGGGTTAACTATAATTTTATCTTTGCAAGAAGAGATAGTTAAATTTTATGAAGAACAGAATCAGCAATGTGAATTATTGAAAGATAATTTCTAGAGGAATGCAGTATTTCTGAGTAATATCATGTCAAACCAAAATAACTTGAATATTTCTCTGCAATATAACTAAGTTTACATATAGTATAGCCAAAAGTCCAAGCATTTCAAAAAAAGCTATCTTTTTTCAAAACACTTCTTCAAAAATAAATTTCAGATGAACATTTTCCCCAGTTAGTAACAGTCGCTGATTAGGATGATATAGTTAAAGCATCAGAAGAATACTCAGATTTACAAGCCTATTAATTGGAGAATAAAATGAAAAGTTCACTGACTTAGGAATCATGACATCACACTCAAATTAGCATTTCAGCCTCATCTAGTTGATATCACCAAGGCACACAAATAACTACAGATGGAATTGAACTCTCAGTAGATGATATTTTAAACTCATTGTCTGATGCTAAGAAAGATTAAATTAAATAAGGAAAAACGCAGTAGAATACCCATGCCTTCAGCAACATGCTCCCAAAATGCTTTTTTGCTTTTCATTCACTTATTGTTGTGAATCTACATTCTCCTATCTAACTCAAATCGATACACCGTTAGGGTCACAAGTGACTAATATCCATCTAAAGCAGTAGTTCTCAACCTGTGGGTCATGACCTCTTTGTAACAATGAAAATACACAGCGGGGCTCGGTGCCTGTGGCTCAACGGGCTAAGGCACCAGCCACGTACACCTGAGCTGGCGGGTTCGAATTCAGCCCCAGGGCCCGCCAAACAACAATAACGGCTGCAACCAAAAGATGGCCAGGCGTTGTGGCGGGCGCCTGTAGTCCCAGCTACTTGGGAGGCGGAGGCAAGAGACTCGCTTGAGCCCAGGAATTGGAGGTTGCTGTGAGCTGTGATGCCACAGCCCTCTACCTAGGGTAACAGCTTGAGGCTCTGTCTCAAAAAAAAGAAAATACACAGCGGGCTAGGCGCCTGTGGCTCAACGGGCTAGGGCGCCAGCCACGTACACCTGAGCTGGCGAGTTCGAATCCAGCCCCCGGGCCCGCCAAACAACAATGACAGCTGCAACCAAAAAATGGCCGGGCGTTGTGTTGGTCGCCTGTGGTCCCAGCGACTTGGGAGGCAGAGGCAAGAGACTCGCTTGAGCCCAAGAATTGGAGGTTGCTGTGAGCTGTGATGCCACGACACTCTATCCAGGGTGACAGCTTGAGGCTCTGTCTCAAAAAAAAAAAGAAAAGAAAATACACAGCAGCATTAGGAAGGTTAAGAACCACTGATCTAAAGGAAGGCACCTGTGGCTCAGCGAGTAGGGCGCCAACCCCATATACTGAGGGCTGCGGGTTCAAGCCCGGCCCCGGCCGAACTGCATCAAAAATTAGCCAGGCGCTGTGGCGGGCGCCTGTAGTCCCAGCTACTTGGGAGGCTGAGGCAAGAGAATCGCTTGAGCCCAAGAACTGGAGGTTGCTGTGAGCTGTGACTCCACAGCGCTCCACCGAGTGCGATAGAGTGAGACTCTGTCTCCACAAAAAAAAAAAAAAAAAACATGCCAATGTAGGCTCGGCGCCTGGGGCTCATTGGGCTAAGGCGCCAACCACGTACACCTGACCTGGCGGGTTCGAATCCAGCCTGGACCTGCCAAACAATAATGACGGCTACAACCAAAAAATGGCCGGGCGTTGTGGCGGGCACCTGTAGTCCCAGCTACTTGGGAGGTAGAGGCAAGAGACTCGCTTGAGCCCAGGAATCGGAGGTTACTGTGAGCTGTGATGCCACTGCACTCTATCCAGGGTGACAGCTTGAGGCTCTGTCTCAAAAAAAAAAAAAAAAAATACATGCCAATGTAAAAAAGTCTTAGAAAATCAAACTTGTGGGACATGGGTTTAAGGCCAAATCATTTGGGGTTACAGAAGCTGTTAAATTTGTAATGTAGTGAATATCCATGCCACTTGCAAGGCATTGAGAGGTTTTCAAACAAAAGAATCTAACATACCACCCCTGAATTAGCTGCAAAACTTGCTATGCTTGAGGCTTTCCTCAGTTTGTCTTTGCTACCTCTTTTTCTCCCAATATCCTAAATCTCGTTATTATACTTCACTTTTTCCAGAACCACTGGAGGGAGCCCTTGACAAAGGCTAACACCTCTCCATGTTTTGGTCTGGTTTCTCAGACTAAGTTAGTAGTAGAGTTCCAGGAGCAAGAGGCAGTCAAGGTGTGATATTCTTGAGATTTCTCTGTTGCAAGAATTTATGAGCTAAGTGTTAACTGCTTGAAGCTCAGTTATAGATTGGATGATTTTAGCCAAGGTACCTAGTCTGTGTACTAGGTTGGATTACTGTTAAGAAGCTACACGGCCACTATTTAATGGGATCTTGTTAACCAAATGGCAACTCTTTCTTGCAACATCCTTACTTGTTTCTCAAAGCAGTAGTTTTTTTTATGCCTTTGTCTTCTAAATTAATGAGGCAGCATCTCACTTTGTCACCCAGGCTGGAGTACAGTGGTGCAGTAAATCGCTGCATTCTTTAGCTCCTAAGTTCATGCACTCCTCCTGCCTCACTCAGACTCCCAAGTAGCTGGCTTGTGCTGCTATGCCCAGATAATTTTTTTTTTTTGTAGAGACAGGGGTCTTGCTATGTTGCCCAGGCTGGTCTCAAACTCCTAGGCTTAAGTGATCCTCTCACCATGGCAGTTCCTAACTGCTACAACTACAGGCATGAGTCACTACACCTGATTCAATCACTATTTCTGTCTCTAACTGGCATCCCTTAATCAAATCAGCTTCACCTCTTATATTGCATTTCAGTTTATAATTGCTAAGTCATCTCCCAACAAGACTCTGAATCAGGATCAGTTTCTTATGTTCTTTCACAGGGTGATAAGAATACTTGCTGTTTCATTTTCTTTTTCTTTTTTCTTTTCTTTTCTTTTTTTTGTAGAGACAGAGTCTCACTTTATCGCCCTCAGTAGAGTGCCGTGGCGTCCCACAGCTAGCTCACAGCAACCTCCAACTCCTGGGCTTAGGCGATTTTCTTGCCTCAGCCTCCAAAGTAGCTGGGACTACAGGCGCCCGCTACAACGCCTGGCTACTTTTTTGTTTTACAGCTCGGCTGAGGCTGGGTTTGAACCCTCCACCTTCGGCATGTGGGGCCTGCGCCCTACTCGCTGAGCCACAGGTGCCACCCCTGATTCGTTTTCTTTTTCTTTTTTTTTTATGAGACAGAGTCTCACTTTGTCGCCTTCAGTAGAGTGCTGTGGTGTCACAGCTCACAGCAACCTCTAGTTCTTGGGCTTAGGCAATTCTTTTGCCTTCCAAAAGCTAGGACCACAGGCGCCCTGCTATTTTTTTTTTAATTGCAATTTGGCTGGGTCTGGGTTTGAACTCGCCACCCTCAGGATATGAGGTTGGCACTCTACTCACTGAGCCACAGGCGCTGCCCTTGTTTTCTTTTTTTTTTAATTGTTTGGGATTCATTGAGGGTACAAAGAATTAGGTTACACTGATTACCTTTATTAAAGTCCCTCTTATAATTATTTTCTTACTAGAAACTTTATTAGAATCCCTGTAGCCTCGGAGAAAGTGCTATTCTTTTTTTTTGAGACAGAGTCTCACTCTGTCGCCCTGGGTAGAGTGCTGTGGTGTCACAGCTCACAGCAACCTCAAACTCCTGAGCTAAAGCAATTCTCTTGCCTTAGCCTCCGAAGTAGCTAGGACTGCAGGCGCCTGCCACAACGCCCGGCTGTTTTTTGGTTGTAGTTGTCTTTGTTGTTTGGCAGGCCCAGGCTGGATTTGAACTCGCCAGCTCTGGTGTACGTGGCAGCTGCTGAGCTACGGGCGCTGAGCCAAAAGTGCTATTCCTTAGAATTGTTCTAGAAGTCCGTTTTCCATACCACTTAAGAAGAAAGGATTCATCCCCATGGTGAGCAGGTATGTAGGATCCCACACAGAGTCCGCACCTCAGTTGGGGTCACCCAGTCGGCTAAATATCACCCTCGGATGCTATGTGTACCATGACACTGACAGTATGGTATCGAGCATGGCCTTTTGATTAATGGGAGTTCAAGGTACAAAAGGATAAGTGAGCAACATGGTGCTTCAGTTCTGAGATGAGAGTGACAGTCTTTCATCTCAGGTGTGACGTTAAAAGTTCTAAGGAACCTCCAGGAAAGAAACCACTGAAGCTGGTTGCCAAAGAGCTCTTTCCAGTGACCCTTCCCCTTGGTTTGTTTTCTTTTTCTGTGGACACACTTCTGGGGTGCTTTCTATCATCTGCCCTGGACTGCATAGAGGAAAAAGAGATGTCTGATTTCAACTGATTCCTTGATCCTTTGGGGCAGAAAGCAGGAGGGCCAAGGTCTTTCGATATAGCTTCTTTGCTGTATGTTGATGTACACAGGCTAACCTGTGTAAGCAACTTAATAATTACCTCCTAGGTACCAGATGAACCCTTTCTCACTCCATGGCAGCAACTTTGAAGTAGTGGTAACCCCAGTCTGCAGGACAGGAAACTAAGTTTCCTTGAGAGTGAAGTAACTTGTCTTGCAATTCCTCTTGGAACGCAGTGGAGCTGAGAGTAGAGCCCCAGTTTATCCTTCTCTACTAGGCCTCTCGCTGCCATTTTAAAACTCAATACAACATCACTGCCAACACTTGCCAGCCACAGGGAAGGTGAAAGGCACCTCTGAACTGGTTTCAAAGCTGTCTACAAATCTAGGGGGTGTTTGTAGAGCCCTGTTCTTTCCTGATCCTCCATCACACCCACCCTAGAATGCTATGCCACAAAAGCAGGAGGCTTTGTGGTGGAGGCTCTTTCCAGTGGCACCTGAGAAGCAGCTGACATCCCAAACCAGGTGCCCCTTCTCTTCACTCTATGACCTGCAAGCATCTTGGCAGAGTAGGTTTCTGGCTGAGTGCCTTTGATAGTGCTGTTCTCCAGCAGTTAACCTTCAACTTCTCACTTGGCCCAACTCAATCCTCTTGTCCTTGTTTAAAAAAGGAAAGGGCTGCTGGCCGAATTGGAAAAGGCTGCATATGGAACACTGCTACCAACCTGGGCCCCTCCTTGGCCCTGCCGCGTAGAGCTCAGCGCTAGGGAAGTCTGGCCCCAGTTGTGTTTCACCCTCCAGCTCTGAAGAGCAGGCCACGCTTCTGCACCCCTCCTTTTGCTCTAAGCCAAAGCCAAGTTCAAAAGCCATTTAATTGTGCTTCACGTTGTAGTTTGCAGGTATAAGAGGGTTTTCAAGGAGAAATTCAGGGCATCCGAGGTGGGGAGGGATGTGGAAATTGACAGAATTGAGAGAAGTTCTAGGTCACCAAGCTATTAGACACATTGAGGCAGGTGCAGGGGTAGCAGTTCCTGAGGCTGAGGGCTTTCCCTCTGGGTAAAGCACACCCTGACCTCAGTAATCTCTTCTTACTCCAACAGATGAGTCTAAAGACGGGGCATAGGCAGAACTCTCCTCTTCTGAATCAAACCTGTGGTTCCCCCACAGTCCGTTTCCTCTGTCCCTTTAAAAATAAAAACAAGGCTCGGC
>CAUYON010116937.1:0-15345 GCA_963573935.1 Arctocebus calabarensis
GAGCTGGAACATATTCTTCTTAGCAAAGTATCTCAAGAATGGAAGAAAAAGTATCCAATGTACTCAGCCCTAATATGAAGCTAATTTATAGCTTTCATATGAAGGCTGAAACCCAATTATAGCACAAGAATACAGGGAAAAGGAAAAGGGAGGGGAGGGGAGGGGGGAGGATGGGTGGAGGGAGGGCAATTGGTGGGGTCACACCTATGGTGCATGTTAGCAGGGTATTGGTGAAACTTGTTAAATGTAGATTATCAATGTCTTTATATAGTGATCAAGAAAATGCCATGAAGGCTATCTCTAACAGTAATATCAAAATATCTCTGATTGTATATGAAGCACATTCTGCCCTATGATTGCACCAATGTACACAATTATGATTTAATAAAATTATTTTTAAAAAAAAGATGGAAACTTTACATCTTTTTGTGTTTACCTGGATGGAAGTGGAACACATTCTTCTTAGTAAAGCATTACAAGAATGGAGAGGCAAGAATCCAATGTACTCTATTCTAACATGAAGGCAGTAGATGAGCTAATACAAGGTTGGGACTGGGGAATGAGCAAGTGGGAAGAGAGGAGGGGGATGGAGGTCATGGCATATGGCACAACTTTTGGGGGTGAGACACAATTATAAGAGGGCCTTTATCTAACAAATGCAATCAGTGTAACCTAATTCTTTGTACCCTCAATGAATCCTAACCTAAAATAAATAAATAAATAAAAATGATAACAATTTAAAAAATAAAATAATTAAATATATTTTGGGGGTACTGTACATTTTTTCCCCTTTTGTTGTCTTATTCATTAGAAACATTTCCCCTCCCCCAAAGATTTACTCTGTTTAAGTGCCCCCCACTCTCCTCAGACTAAACAAAATAGTAAAGATCTTAATATAGTGATTTACACCATTGTCCTGTATGTTTCCAGTGACATAAATGAGGAATAATGGTGGAATTTTGAGCATCTACATTAATTATAAAGGAATATGTACCTAATATTTCACAAAGTACATGGGAGAAGATCTTTCTTTTTCCCATGAAAGGATGAAGTTTGGGACATCATATATGTGGAAGATTGTTCTTTCCCCTTCATATAACTAAAGTCTTTATTTTTTTAATAAAACATTTTTCTTCTTAATGCATTAGAACTCTACCTGTGATATTAAACCAGAAACCACTTTGCCCTTTGAGTCCACAGAACCAAGCCCCTTTGGGAAACAGTCCTTTCAGAAAAGCTAGTTTCCTTGGCTACCACAACTACCTTGACCATCTTCAAAGCAATTTAAAAGAAGTGACCCTACTGGTTTGCTTAGCACTCTGTAACCTCAATGAAAAGGGACACTAAGAAAGGAGCTTTAAAGGGAATAGAAAGAAAGCCTGGCCTGCTGACCAAGTCTAAAAAGCCCTTAAGTATATAGATATCAGATAACCTATGTAACCAATGACCAATAAAGAAAGGCAATAATCAATGACCAATATAAAAAGACAATAATACCTGGCACAGAGAAGCCATTGAAAAAGTTTCAACTTATTTCAAATGGAATCAAAGAGGATATTTATACCTCTGCACTGCTTTTGTATCTCCTTCTCTCTCATCTCTTGTCCTTCATGAGAGGGACCTGCTTCCAACTCTCTTTGGAAGTGCTCTTTCTCTTTGTTCTTCTTAAATAAAATTTTCCTTTGTTATCCTGAAACTTATGCAGGTTACTTTTGCTTTTTATCTATACTGCCTGTGTTGTTCCAGTTTTATTTTCAGTTTCCACTCACTGTACTTTCGATTACCGCTGTGCCTCAGTTGAAACTTCTAGCTCAATCAAGTAATCAAGCAGGTCAACTGACTTCAGGGAAGCAGGAGCTCTAACCCCCAAAACTCAGCATCTGGGCTGATGCATGTAAATCCCACCTGCAGGTTCAGCCCTCCCAGAGAGCAGACTGACTCTGGATCAATCTTGCTGCTGAACCATTTCTAAACTTAACACTTCCGTTATTTAATCAGTGTTCTGTAGTCTTCCTGCCCAGTGCCTGTCTTCCCACTTTGCCATACATAGTACCTTCCACATTTTTCAGCAAATATTTGTGACACGAATGGGTAAATATAAGAACACCAACCTCCTAGGGTCCCTATTCTTATCAAGGGTCACTACTTTATGCTCCTACCCCTCAAAAAGTGGATTAGATTCCCACGTCTGAGTTTCTAACACCTGGTGCTTGTCCAAAGGCACTATCTGGATGACTCTTATTACTTAAAGCTCATATTATTTTCTGTCTTTCCCTGTGTTGCTATCTTTCACCTGAGAATCCTATTCAGATTCTATACAATTCCTGTTATGTCCCTCAAGATCTCTCCTCCAAAGTTCAATCTCACAACTTGGAATGTTGTACATTTTTTGAGAGACCAATTCTTGGAATGATGGCGCCTATACCAAAATTTCATGTTTAAACCCTATAAATTCTGCTTTCTCTACTATGTCTCTTTACTTAGTCCCTATCTTCCCTCTTTAGATGTGAACTATCATTGTCAAATTCTAATTCAGCCAGTCAATTCTACTCCCTTTTTATACAGAAGGACCAAAAGAAGAGTCCAAATACAATTTCTACAACCATGTTTGGAAATACATTCAAGTGCATTGAGTAATCTAAAAAAACTCAGGTTTAGGAGGGAAAATCCTGTAGCTTATGTCAATTTCCTGGTATCTCATCTCCCATATCAAGCTATTGGGTATCATCAGAGAAAATACACTTATTCATTCAAAAATATGGAATACCTCTTGTTGCCAGGTTCTCTGCAGACTTGGAAGGTATACTACTAAATAAGGCAGATGCAAATCCTATCCTCACAGTACTCACAAATGGCCCATTTTTCCAGGAATGTTTTCACTTCAAATCCACAGATTCCAGGATAAGTGGGTTCTGAGGTCTACCCAACCATCCTATGTGTTTCCAGCCAATTCTGTCCCACACTTCCCACTGCAGTTCTTTCAAAACACCTTCATTCACTGCAAGTTCCTTCTCCACCAATTTCAATAAATATTTGGCAGATTATTTAAATAAAATTGTCCTAAATCAGCCAAGATTTTGGAAACTTTCCACTAAAATCAGAGCCCCATAGATACTGATAGCCTTTGAGCAATCCTGAGCTATCAGGAATAAACTCAGCTTGAGTAAAGTCAAGATTCATTAGCTTTCCCTTGTTAAATTTGGCATCACTGAACATAGTAAGTGAATGAGAGTAAAGAAATTTTTTTCATTTTTTGACAGTGATAACAATATTTAAGGTATTCTTACAGCATCCAAGCCTCATTCAAATGATTTTATATATTGAAGAGATGAAAATAAACAAAAAGTAAGCACATATTAGGAAATATACTTGACTCTACAATATTCAGCAACACAGTGGCACAGAAATACCCACTGCATTTTTTAATTCAGGAAATAAATTTCCTAAGCACAGATATCTCCTAGAACTGTGTGACAACAATTTGTCAACTGTCACTTTTCTAAAAATTGTTGTTGCTACAATGTCATATTGATTTATATTTTGCTCTTATGTTGAACATAATTGAATAATACTTCAAATAAACATATTATAAAACCCATCTTGGGGAGATTTTTTTAAAAAAATACCACTTGGCCTTTACCTAAAATTTCAATCAATCACACTTAGAAAAATGCACCTATATTTTAGTGTAATTTTTCATCATACGTGTAATTTTCCATGATTTTAGCCTATTGTACATTTCAGAATTTACAACATAGAAAGCTTACAACTTTCCTAGGGAAAATACACCATTTCTTTCATCTTATACACCAATTTTCCCCTAAAATGTTTCAGCTTGTAAATAATTGTTTTTTAACATGACTTTCTACGTAAAATTACAAAAATAAACTAGGTCAAGGTAAAAGTTCAATGTAAAAATTACAAAACACTATGATTTGCTAGTTAGAATCCATATATGATGACCAAAAAATTACTACATCAAGATTTAAGACAAGTAGCATATCTTTTGCAGACATAGTAGCAAGTTCAACAGAGTGAAAACACCAAGGAAGGTTGCAGGGGAACCTTCTTGAAAGTAATTACAACAATCAGAAAACTTTTCTATTACTCAGTGGAGTCAGTGATATTCAAAATTAAAGCATTTTACCATAATTATTGATCATGTCTATATTTTACAGAACATAAGCATTGGGAATAAACAAGCAATTTTTAAAAGAAATAGACTTGATTATACTGAGCTAAATATATAGATTGGTATTGTTAACAGAAGCTGAAATTATGGCTGACATGTCTGGAATCTTAATTAAAAATTTTGTTAAAACCTGGTGAAGCTAGAAAGCTAAAGAAAAGAGAAATAATTCCATTTTTTTGGCTGGCTCCCTAACTCTCTTCTTGTAAGGTTCTGAGATATACACAAGATATACTAAGTAACACACCGCTGAAACTTGTTCCATTTTGGTACGTTGTTATCGTCATGCTTCCCAGGAATAAATTTGAGTTAGAAGGTATCCTACCCAAGTTTTGAAAAGTTTCCCTGTAAAATATATTTTCTGCCCACTCCATTTGCCCTGGAAGATTCTTTCACCACCATAGGCTATACATACCCTTGGTAAACCTCTTCCTACCTATCAAGAGGAGATAAAGATCCAACTGGAAATACATACAGCATCCTCACCTCTGTTTCTTAGTTTCCACAGTCCAATTTTTCTTCTGTTTCTAAATTTTTACTTTTCTTTCCATTTATAATTTTCTATCCTCAAAGTCTCACTCTCTAACCTTATAGGGTGGAAATATCAGCACCATTTGTTAATCATGTCCAAAAACTGTTTCTTAATAAATTATTCTGAAACTTATTTCAGATAGATTACATTCAGGGATGAACGCCAGATTGACTTCCTTTGTGAGCTATTAGTTCTACAGGTTGGGGCATTAAAATTGCAGGCATAAAATCCTAACACCTCAAAGTCAAGTTTTCCACATAATGTTTGCAAGTAATTGAATATACTTATATGTAATATATTGAAATGTATTTATAGAAATATATAGATATACACTAACAGTGAAGATAATCTACAGAAATGGGTGGAGTGTGGAAGGAAGATATTTCTTACCCTCTCACTTGCAAATCTTCATTTAATTTCTTCAAAAATTACTTTTTTTCTTTTTCTATTACATTGGCAATATATAAATTTAATAGGATCTAGTAGTTACAAACAAAAGACTACTAATCACTGCTTCTTAAAATGTGAAAATTCTAACATTTCTCAGAGAGGTGCCAGGCAAAAGTGTACACATTAATCCCTAAACCACAAATACCAAGAGTCTGAAAGGCCAAGTTAAGTTACAGTGTAAAGTAAACATTCATCTCCAATATGCCAAAATTTAAGCATCCTAACACAGGTTTCTTTATCCTGGCATGTATGTGAATACCGCTGAAGAGGTATCAGCCTTTAAAGCAGTTTTATGGGTCCACAAATTCATCAGAAGACAACCTCAGAATGCAATTGTCCACAATTTTACGATTCATTCAATATGAATTACTAATATCCTCAGGCAAGAGGGTCAATCTATTGAGCAATGTGATAATGTGCCTTAGTAAATGAAATGTTGACTGAACTAAGAAAACAATGTCAGTAAAGTTCAAGGAATAATATTATGGTTAAATAAACATAATATTGAATGACAACACAATTGGTAAGCATTTAATTATAATCTTCCTACCAATGGTATAAGGCATAGTCCTTAGAGCTAAGAATGCCATTGACTATTCAGAACCCATTTTCCCATGCTGGCTAACCATGGGATTAGAAGCTTCCAAACTGTGGAATTGCAAACAAATTTGCTAGTAGCCTGAGTAATAACCCCATCAATAAATATAGGTTTACATAATTATTTTTATGACTGAATTTATTATTTCATTTATATGGCTATTCCCAAATAACTTTAACCAATGCTCCATTTACAGCTCTTCACATTGATTCATACTTTTCACTGTCATAAACAGTGCTGTACTGATTGTCTTTGGGCTTTGCTGTAGAATACATTTATGTACTGATCATATTGCAATAATGCCAGGAAATTGTAAATTACTTATTAGATTCCTTCACCAAATTTTTATAAGTATTAGTATTTTTTCTTATTGATATTTAAAAGATACTTATATATTGAGGAACTTAAAGCATATTACAAAATACTTTTCTCATTTTCCATTTACATTACTTATGATATTTTAAATTTTTAGAAAATTTGGTTTATCAATAATTTTCAGTTTCCAATAAAAGTAAGAGATCACCAGACAAAATATACCTAAATGTTTTTTAGGTTAAGAAAAATCTATATATTAACTTAATATGGAAAAACAGAGGAAAGACTTTTTGCAATGAAAAATTACATGTTTAGTATATAAAGAGCCCTTAAATATGAATAAGAAAATTGCAAACATTGCCATAGAAAAAGAGTAAAGACTCAAAGCAGTAATTTGTAAGGAAACACATTATAGATATCATATTTTGAAGAAAGCCTTTTGAATATAATTCACCTGTTTCTATGAAGAAACAGAGACCAGGCTAGCTTAAGTGACTCAACAAAGTTTAAGTAGCTCCTTAGTATTAGAGTTAGAAATTATAACAAGCAACTTAGATACATTTTATTAAGAAGAACAGAGATATCTAATTAGTTTTCTGCTAAATCTAAGATAAGTCAGTTGGAATGCCTAAAAGTAGGATAAAAGTGAATCAAATATAAGACAAAAATACTTTGAGCAACTTTTGCATGGTTTATATAAGCCGTCTCTACTAATTTAGCCCTGATTTCATTGTAAAAGTTTAGTAGGAATAGAGTTCCTGTGAATTTTTTCTATCAAATATATTCTCTTGCCATGAGTCCCATCCATGAGGTCACAGTGATATATTAGGCTTTAAGATGAGCAGATCTATGTAGTTGAGCAATGGGGCCCTAGAAACCCACAAAAACTCATAAAATCTTGCCATCTTTGTGAATTCTAACATTATAATTAATCAAAAACCCCTGTGAAATTTGAGTTGCACTTAGTGCAGATGAAATGCAAACTGAATTTTCATAAAACAAAACAGTCATTGAAAAGCTTTTCACAAAGGCTAAAACTTCTTGAATAATCTGCTCTCTTTATAAAATTGAATATCTGAGGGAAATTTACATGATTAATTCCAAACAAACAGGTTTGAAGAGTCTAGATAACATCTGGTTAGCAATATTTTATGTAGCCTTTCCCAATTTCCCTTTAAAATATTCATGAGACAGAAAAGACAGAAAAACAAAGTAATGTCTAACTAGATGGCTAGAGCTTACTTATTACAAAAACTGCATCAAATATTCCCAGGTGCCCTTCACTGTCAGACTGACAGTCTAAGAAGTGGCCTGAGAACTGCATCCACCCTCGTATTTCAACACATACATATGCCAAACAGAACAGAAACCAAACACATAGTTAATCATTTGATTATTTGATCAATTGAAAATCCATTGATCCTCATCATTGTCTCCACCCCATCATATTCTCAATCTCTATAATTGCTCCTTCGTCCTTCTGTTTTATTTTATTGTGTGGAAAAACATCAACCATGATTAAATGTCTTATGCACCTGAAAGTTGATAGAGAAAATCACTCAACAAGACTGACTTAAATTAACTTAAATTCCTCCTAATTCTAGAGGGCCCTTCATGATATCCATTAATAATGCCTCAAGTCCAGTTGTTTCACATTCCTGCTTTCCTAGCCAAATGCTTCGTGCCTTCTTTTCTTCCCTCAAATATGCACCTCTTCCCCATACTCATTTTTAGCTAAATGAAAACACAGAAGGAATCACAAAAGAACTTCCATGAACTGCTCCCACCACATTCACTCACCAGCATCTGTGTCTGTACACTCTGCCTTTCCCACTTGAATTGTCCAACTCCTATCAACAGCACAGCCCAATACCTGTGGACTATGTTCAACCCCCCTCTCTCAGGCACAGAATTCTCAGGCCTGGCAGGGAGCTGCCAGGGAATGGGAGAGGGTTGGCATAGGAAATGCAAGATTGACCTTTCTGCTCTCTCTGTGCCTCTGTCCTTTATAATGTTAAAACCAGGTAGTATGATCACTCACCTGACCTTTGGTTCTTCTGGTGGTACTTGCTTGAGAGGATAATTGTTGACTTTGGTGTTCAAGTGGAGGGACGATCACTGGAGGCTTCCATTTGGCCAACTTCCTTCACCCTTTCCTCCTATATTTTTAAATATTCAACATACATGATAGGAAATTTTATTATTAGCTGATATTTTGATAATTCACAGAAGATAATGAAATAGACTGATATATTAAATGTGCAACATGAGAATAAGCTGGGCATATCCTTTTGCATATCCTCATTTTGGAAGTGAACTAGTCAATTGCATACAATTGTTTGTTTTCTTATTTCCTACTTATAGACCTAACACTCCGTTGATAAATTCTAAATGTCCTTCTAGTCCCTCCATTATTTCCTGAGATGCTGGCCACCTGGATTGTTCTGGGTGTTAGATGGCTTAGGTCCTGAATATTCCAACTTGCTCCAGGAAGTTTCTAGTTTAATGTGACTTTTGTTCTTGAACACATAAGGCTAGAGACTCACATAATCATCTCCTTGGACATCATGGAATTGCTACTGAATTTTCAGAAAAAGGTGACAGCTTTTGGACTGTTTTTAGAGGAAAGAAGAGAAAGTTTCACAAAATGATATTTAGTTTTACTATGAAGCAAATACTCTGATATTTTCTATTTTATTCTTTTCTATTATGCTCTGCTTCATTTGTTTTTTTAACTTACTGAATTAACCTCATGGGCTTCTAATGGATCATGTTCCTAAGGGTGAAAAACACTGGATCAGAAAGTATGGAGAACAGCAGAGGGTGGTGGCACAACCTAGTAATCCCAGCAACTTGCAACCCTGAAGTAGAAGGATTCCTGAGTCCAGGAATCTAGCCTGAGTAACATGAGAACCCCTATCTCCAAAAAAAGGGAAAAGAATAAAAACATCAGGAGAAAGAAAGGAAGAAAGAAAATATGGAAGATGCTATTATATTACAGCTGACAAAACTCAAAAATAATAGTAAACAAATTAATCGAAAACAAAATGTTCACAGTCATGTTTTCAGAAAAGGCAGTAAGGACAAATAGATGCAGAATGGGGTATTCACCTACTATGAATCCCTGTACAGAGTTTCTGAAAGTTATAGTTTTTTAAAAAAGCATAGATGGTTTTAAGTGTTATGTGCTAGGCAGACCTGATATTAAATAATATTAAATGACATTGAATGGCAGAGTGAGATAGCTACTCTCATTTTTATGCTTTTTCATTCATTCTGATTATCATATCCTGAAAGCCACAACTGTCAATTCTTGCTAGGGAAAACAAAAATTCTTAAAATTATGTATTACTGAACTAATAAAACATGCACATGGAACAATAATAAAAATAATGACAAATAATTTAAAAATAATGAAAAATGTTACTATCTGCCAGGCACTATTCTAAACTTTTTACATATTTTATTTCATATTCTTTATAATTCTATAAAATAAGTACAATTAATATTTACATTCTACAAATTAAAACACTGAGACCCAGAGAAATTCACTAACTGGCTCAAGGCCATAAAACTTGTAAGTAGCAGGGCAAGGATTTGAACCTAAGATTGCTCTTAACTACCATTCCTTGACGCAAAGTGACCAAATAGACATACAGTAAAAAGTAAGGACACTCTACTCCCAGCCATCCATCCACCCTCTTTTCCCCCATGAGATTAACCACTGTAACTAATTTCTTAAAAACACTTGCAGAGATATCCCATATACACAATAAACAAATATATCCAAACTTGTGGATATATGTATGGTTGTGTATGCTTGTGTACATACTACAAATAGAACTTTTTTGCCTCACAATCTACTTCACATAAAAATTCACCACAGAGTTATAGCAGTTCTATTATATCCTATTGTATGGATGTACCACAACCTTTTGCTGATCACTGTTAAAGAGTTTTATTTTATTCTAATCTTTTGCTATGTCAAACAATCCTTAAAAAAAATAACTTCATACATAGGTCATTTGGCATAGTCTTAAATCTTCAGTATAGGTTTCTAAAGAAGTACAACTTCTAAATAAAAGGATATGAGAATTTTTTATATCTATGTTGAAAGAAAGTATATCTCAGAAATAGAGCCTTTAATAAGCCACAGTATCTAGCTAGATTTTAATAACTTTACATAATTGAAACAGTGAGTAAATCTTTAAAATTTTATGGTATAAATATAAAAGATAGTACATAAAGATGGTCCTTGAGTAGTTAAATGTATAAAGACTTCTAACAATAGTCAATGATTTCCTTGGACTAATGATTTCCATACTACGTAAAAGAAAATCAAAACGGGGTAGGTATATAAATCACTTTAAAACTCCTGTAGATTCACTTCTTCAGTTTTAGCATTTTGAGATATTTTCATAATTACAAGAAGAGCTTCCTCCAATTTGGATGAGTACAACCTGGCTCATAGTCTTTCTTAAACTAGTATGAAAACTTTAACCTTCAAAATGACAGCACCCTCAGACGTCTCTGCATGGTGATTTCACCCTCACTCACAGATTATACTGACCTTTTATTCCACCTCATGCCAGCCCTTTTGTTGTCCTTCCCCTCGATGCCTGGGAAAGGTTATCTGATAAATGTTGACTATCCAACATGTTTATTCAAGCTTTCCTAACTGATTGCATGACTACATTCTATCCAGAGACGTTACATAGATTTTTATAGATGTTGCTGAGCCTATAATTTTTCTGCCACTTTTAGTTCGCCAAAATGCTCTTGAGTTCAACTGTTCTGCCATATTTAACATGTCCTTAGTGTGTTTCCGAAGCCCTTGGGATTCAACATTATCCTTTCCCCAGATAGTTATTCTAAATAAAAATACATCCACAAAGCATACACTCCATTTTGGATGTGGTCTTGCCCTGTGAACCCACTGAGATTCTAGATAAGAAATTGACGTAAAGAAAAAAGTATATATCTACTTTCCTTCATTCTTTTATAAAACATACTCTTGTGTGATTTTAAAAATGCTCTATTGTGAACCTCAAATTACTTCATATTTGGAATCTGGTTCCTAATTATATCCCAGATTATGTATTCTGTTACCACATATTTCTATTTTTAAATGATTAGCCAAATATAATGTCCAAATCCACTTAGAAAAACTTTTGATCTTTGTCTCAATGACTACTTTTCAAATCCCAAATTAAAAGCGTTTAGTTACACAAACCATGCACTGTCAACTTATGAACCACACTACTGCCAAATGCCCTTTGTTTCCATGTTATGTTTCCATAAAGATTAAAATTTACAAGGGTGTAGGAGTTCAAGAATTATGTACATTATTTCAAGTATAAAGTGCCACAGCTAATTGTTATTTTTAATCAAATTATTATTTTTAATAGTGTTTCTATGCTTATTCAAATTCTATATTTAATACATTTATTAAATTTTTACCATTGACAAAAATAAAATATTGGCGGAATTATTGACCTCAAGGGTAACAATTCTACCCCTCAAGGTTTACAGTCCACCTAAGAAAGATTAAACCACACACTCTGCAGAGAGATTCGCAAAACTATCACATCAATTTATTTCAGTGTATCACGCTGGGTTTCAACATTGTTTCATGTCTCTCCTCATATGATCTAATGTCGTGTCATTTTTAATATTATTGAAAATATTAGGACACATATCAGGTTTTCTTTTTTCTAGCTAAGTAAAACACATTTCTTTGATATTGTTTTCTAACAATTTATCAGCTCTTTGCCTTAATCCTAAAAATGAGAGCTTACTGAGGGAATTAATTAAGATCAATTTTTTGCCATCATACTTCATAGAGGGATCTGGACGGCTGGACCCTCATTTTGTAAGCATAATTGTAGTCATCACTTACTATATGATTGCTATTTGTTTAGTACTCTTGAAAGCATATAAACTGATAATTTTCAGCAAATATCATAATGACCCTATGATGTAAATATTATTATTGTCTCCAGTTATGGACAAGAACACTAGGTTTGGAAAAGTGAAGTATTTTCCTAATGGTGCATACCTCCTAAGAAGCAGGACTGGGATTCAAATTCTCAGGCCAAAGCCTTAAATACTATACCCATCCACTGCCAATCTAATCAGTAAGGCTTTAGGTTTGATTTATATTTGGTTTCACAGGAAGTGAGAAAAGAAAACTTTATTCTAAAGTCACACATTGTGAAATTAATATTAATCCATAAGTTATAGGCATACATTATTGATTTAAAGGGAGATCTTTTGATGAACAATTTACCCTTTAATACTAGAAATTATTAAAATATATATTACGAACAATTGGTCAGTATCTTCCACTTTTATCCTAAGTTAATTTTGTTCTTCATTTAATTCTATTGTTTGCTGATTCATTTTCAACTTTGTACTTTGTACTTCTCTGTGACCTCCATAATCTTTTTCTTTTTTCACACTTATGTCTATACTAGTGATTGATGGTATGGTACTGTGAAATTTTATTCCAAATATAGATTTTTACATCTATTATGCACATATGTCTCCCTTTCAGTGTATACATACATCTATATGTAAATACATACGTCTATATGTAGTATTAGGTGCATATTAAATTTGTTTTAAGAAACAGAAAATTGGTTTATCCAGTACTAACTGCTCTACAATTTAAAAGCTTTCAGCTGTCATTTTATATTTGCAAAGTATCTTCATTTTGAGTAGCTTTCAAAACAAGATACTAGAGCACAGGATTTTTTTTTTTTTTTTTTTTTTTTGCCAAAGGACACCAGCAGTTAGAGGCAGAATTGGCACTCTATGCTCTTAAATCAGCGCCTCCCCCTGTATTCTTATCTGCCCAGCAATATGGATACCCAATGATTTAAATAAACAGAGAGCCAGGTACTCACCAGTGGGGTTAAATTTCTCATTTATCTTTCCTCTCAAATATGGCTCATTATCACTGCTATATTTTACTGTTATTCAAAAACATGTAGCTAAAATATAACTACATGTATTTTAGAAAATACCTGGAAGTAAAATTGAATGGTAGAAAATGATGCTAGAACAGTATGTTGGTTTGGATAGCTTTTGCTCATATGTATTTCAGCATTTGCTATGTAGTATGGAAAAGAATATGATAAATAGAGATTTCCCAGCTTTTTAAAATATTTAAAGGATTTTTTAGAGACAGGGTCTTGCACTGTCACCCAGGCTGGAGTGCAGGGATGTCTTCATATTTCACTGCACCCTCAGGCTCCTAGGATCAAGCGATCCTACTTCAGCCTCCAAAGTAGCTGGCATTATGGGCATGTAACATTAATTTAGATTTGGGGGGTTTGTAGAGACAGGGTCTCATCATATTGCCCAGCTGGTCTTGATCTCCTAGCCTCACGCAATCTTCCTACTTTGGCCTCCAAAGTGCTGGTTTTATAGGTCTGAACCACCATGTCAAGGCTGACAGATTTTTTTTTTTTTCAGTTTTTGGCCGAGGATGGGTTTGAACCCAACACCTCTGACATATGGGGCCGGCACCCTACTCCTTTGAGCCATAGGCGCTGCCAGACAGATTTTTTTTTTTTAGTTCCTTATACAGATATCATAAAAGGGTAGCAGGCATTGGCATAATTGGTTTACTAAGGTTTTCTTTAAATTAGTTATCAACTTTTAACTGTCAAAGAATTTATTTCCAGTGTCTTTCCAGTCATAAAGTCTGGTTACAGTGGATTGAGTATGTGCTGTCCCCCTACTGAGAGGATGTGACTCCAGTTTGCTACCGTCTTCCCTTGCTTGCTTCATTGATCTATATTACCTTCCTAGCTAATGTCAAAGAAAGCATTTGTGACGCTGGAAGAACTTAATGGACTCTGAAAGTTATCATAGGAAATCTGACTCAACACAGTGAAGTATGGTGAGCCCAGGGACAGACAACTCATTATAAAACCTAAATAGCATGCATTTACATGCTGGTCAGACTAGGCTTCGACTACTAGATGGATCTAAAAACATCACAATCCATGAAAGTTCTATAAGGAACATATTTGCCCCATTTGAGTTCAATAGCAAGATAGACGAGGCTTAGTGGTGCACACCTGTAATCCTTCAACTCCATGAAGCCAAGGTAGGATTGCTTGAGGTCAAGAGTTCAAGACAAGGCTTAGCACCAATAGTTCAGCAGTTAGGGTTCTGGCCACATATACCAGGACTGGCAAGTTCAAATCTGGCCCGGGTCTGCCAAACAACAATGACAACTACAACAAAAAAACAGCCAGGCATTGTGGCAGGTGCCTGTAGTCTCAGCTACTTGGGAGGCTGAGGCAAGAGGATTGCTTAAGCCCAAGAATTTGAGGTTGCTGTGAGCTGGGACTCTACAGCACCCTACCAAGGGAGACATAGTAAGACTCTGTCTCAAAAAAAAAGAAAAAGAAAAAGAGTTCAAGACCAGCCTGAACAAGAGTGAGACCTGTCTCTACAAAAAAATAGAAAACTTAGCCAAGTATAGTAGCATGCACCTGTAGTCCCAGTGATCAGAAGGATGAGCACTTAAACCCAGGATTTTGAGATTGCAGAGAACAGTGATGACACCACTACCCTCTAGCCAGGGCAATAGAGCAAGACTCTGTCTTAAAAAGAAAAGAAGTTTCCATTTTTATTAATGCTGCATAGTATTCCATGGTATACATATACCAGAATTTTATTAATCCATTCATGGGTCAGATGGGCTTCTTCCATGACTTGGCAATTGTAAATTGAGCTGCAGTGAACAATCTGGTGCAAATATCTTTATTGTCAAATGATTTTTGGTCCTTTGGATTTATACCTAGAAGAAGAATTGCAGGGTCAAATGGCAGGTCTACATTTAGATCCCTGAGTGTTCTCCAAAACTTCCTCCGAAAGGAACGTACTAGCTTGCATTCCCACCAGCAGCGCAGAAGTGTTCCCTTTTCTCCACATCCATGCCAACATCTATAGTTTTGGAATTTTGTGACATGGGCTACTCTTACTGGAGTTAGATAGCATCTCAGAGTGGTTTTGGTTTGCATTTCTCTGATGATTAAAGATGATGAGTATTTTTTCATGTGTCTATAGATCATGCACCCGTCTTCCTCAGAGAAGCTTCTGTTCATGTCTCTTGCCCACAATGAAATGGGATCCAATGTACTCAGTACTATTGTGAAACCAATTTATAATCACTCACATTTGCATATGAAAAATGAAACACAACTATAGCCTAGGATAAAGGAGGGAAGGGGAGGGAGAGGG
>CAUYON010116938.1:0-22648 GCA_963573935.1 Arctocebus calabarensis
CCTTGGCATCACAGCTCACAGCAACCTCCAATTCCTGGGCTCAAGCGAATCTCTTGCCTCCGCCTCCCAAGTAGCTGGGACTACAGGCGCCAGCCACAACACCCGGCCATTTTTTGGTTGCAGCCGTCATTGTTGTTTGGCAGGCCTGGGCTGGATTTGAACCACCCAACTTAGGTGTATGTGGCTGGCACCTTAGCCCATTGAGCCACAGGTGCCGAGCCGAGAGAGTTTTTTTTTTTTTGAATTTTAGTAGAGATTGGGATGGGGGGAGTTTCACTCTTGGCTCAGGCTGGTCTTAACTCCTAAGCTCAAGTAATCCATCCACCTCAGTCTCCCAGAGTGTTAGGATTAAAGGCGTGAGCCACCATACACAGCTGAGTCCCTGACTCTTTAAAAAGAAGGAAAAAAGCACTCTATTTCTACATGGTAAAATATTATGAGTAAAATCAAAAGAGAAACAACAGATTGGGAGAAAATACAATGAATGCAAAAAGGATTACTATATTTTGCCATGTACTATGTGCACTTTTGCCCAAATTTTTGAAGAAAAAAATAAAGATGCACATTATATGTGGGTAGAACTGTATATACTATTATATAACATTTCTTGTGACTTGTATCTGTTCTTGTGTTTTGTAATTATTTGTTACATAAAAATATCTTGTACCAAAATATGTAAAAAAAAAAAAAAAAAAGCTCAAATTCCTTTATAATACAAAAAGTACCTAAATATAAAATTGAATTTAACAAACACAAAAGACTGTTTTTCCTGAAATTTTGGGCCAAAAAATGTGGGTGCATATTATACACAGGAGCACATTACACATAGCAAAATACGGTAATGAGAAAGGATATACAAAAGATATGCACAGGCAATTAGAGAAGAGATAGAAATAATCAATAGAAATATAAAAAGATGTAGCACCCACCAGAAGTCAGGGAAGCATGTATTTTAAAAAGATACTTGTCGGCTCAGTGCCTGTGGCTCAACAGGCTAAGGCGCCAGCCACGTCCACCTGAGCTGGCAGGTTCGAATCCAGCCCACGGGCCTGCCAAACAACAATGACGGCTGCAACCAAAAAACGGCCGGGCGTTGTGGTGGGCGCCTGTAGTCCCAGCTACTTGGGAGGCGGAGGCATGAGACTTGCTTGAGCCCTGGAATTGGAGGTTGCTGTGAGCTGTGATACCATAGCACTCTGTCCAGGGTGACAGCTTGAGGCTCTGTCTCAAAAAAAAAAAAAAAGATACTTGTCACTCATTAACTGCCATGTGAGTTGTATTTAACTCATACTAGTTTTGAGCCTAGGGCCTCATAAAACTATGAAAACTCAGCTCATTGTTTGCACTAACAATCTGCACGTCTCCCTATTGCTGTTGCCCTCCTCCAACAGGATATCGGAGCACACCACATACACTGGACAATGTTCCCTAGTTGCACATTTTGCCTTGAATGTTTTTTCTTTGAACAAAATTGATACAATGCATGTGGCACTGTTGCACATACTTATGGGATATGACTCAGAGGTCATCATCTAGAACCACCCAAGATCCACTCCAGACACAACTAAATACTTGTGGAATGACAAATGAATCAGTTCTCAGAAACAAATTAAGTATGGTGTGAGCCGCATATAACTCAAGTGCCTTGCAGTATAAAAAAATGATTCCAGTGACATACGAGCTGCATAAAGCTCAAACACAGAAAACAATAAAAAAATAAATTTTTCAGCTCAGCACCTATAGCTCAGTGGGCAAGGGCGCCGGCTACATACACGGGGGCTGGCAGGTTGTTCAAACCTGGCCTGGGCCTGCCAAACAACAATGACAACTACAACAACAAAAAAATAGCTGGGCATTGTGGCAGGCACCTCTAGTCCCAACTACTTGGGAGACTGAGGCATGAGAATTGCTTGAGTCCAAGAATTTGAGGTTGCTGTGAGCTGTGACGCCACAGCACTCTACTGAGGGCAACACAGTGAGACTATCTCAAAAATAAATAAATAGAAACATAAATTTCTCATTGAATTAGAAAAGACCATTTGTTTTTAAAGTTTTTATTCTATTTTCATAATAAAACATGGTAGCCCCAAGGAAAAACTATTTTTTCTAGTCTGATAGTCAATGTGTTAAAATAGCAAATACTACTGGCAAGGTGTAGATAAATAAGCACTAATAGCCACCATTGTTTTGGAAAATAGTATTTATAGTATCTACTGCACTTTTAAGTTTTACTTTTTTTTTTTTCTTTTTTTGAGAGTGTCTCACTTTGTTGCCCTCAATAGAGTGCGGTAGTGTCATAGCTCGCAGCAACCTCAAACTCTTGGACTCAAGCAATTCTCCTATCTCAGCCTCCAGAGTAGCTGGGACTATATAGGAGCCCAAATGCCTGGCTAGTTTTAGAGATGGAGTCTCGCATTTGCTCAAACAATTCACCCACCTCAGCCTTCCAGAGTGCTAGGATTTGTATGAGCCACTACACCTGGCCTATACATTTTTTGACACCCAAAGTAATCCTACTCTTGATACTGTCATAGAAAAATAAACGTATCAATAAAAGGACATCTATTACAGTATTTCTTCATGCTGGCAAAAAAGCAGTTTTATATATACATACACACAAATATGTATGTCTGCTATATCTAAGTTAAAAAAATCAAGTTCATACTTAAGTTTATACTTATAAAAGTAGGAAAAAACCCTACATACTCATACACAGAGAGAAAAAACTATAGATGATGATGTATTAGCTGATAGCAGTAGTTACTTAGGAAGAAAGGTTCAAAAATAAAAAAGGAAAAAAATATTTAAAGTATGCATACAGAATCTACACACATATATACTCTTAACACAGAAACTGTATTAATTTTACAATTAAACAAAAATATATTCAAAGCCTATTTTTGAAAGATTTGAAATATAAATACCTATCATATACACATACCTTTCAAAATTTTGTTGTCTTGTTCTTATCTATGTGAAGTTGGAAAAACTAATCTGAGAACTTTCAGACATACTAACTCTATTATTCTATCTAAAAAAAAAAAAAAAAAAAGACAGGCTCTGCACCTGTAGCACAGTGGTTACAGCATCAGCCACATAAACCTAGGGTGGCGGGTTCGAACCAGGCCAGCTAAACAACAATGACATCTAAAAAATAGTTGGGCGCTATAGCACATGACTGTAGTCCCAGCTACTTGGGAGGCTGAGGCAAGTGAATCACTTAAGCCCAAGAGTTGGAAGTTGCTGTGAGGTGTGACATCACAGCACTCTACAACAGACTACAAAGTGAGACTGTCTCAATAAAAATAAAAATGACAAATTGTGAACTTTATCAAAAATAAGAAGTTGTGGCTTGGTGCCTGTGGCTCAACAGGCTAAGGCGCCAGCCACGTACACCTGAGCTGGCGGGTTGGAATCCAGCCCAGGCCCGCCAAACAATAATGACGGCTGCAACCAAAAAATGGCTGGGCGTTGTGGCAGGCGCCTGTAGTTCCAGCTACTTGGGAGAGGCAGGAGACTCACTTGAGCCCAGGAATTGGAGGTTGCTGTGAGCTGTGGATGCCACAGCACTCTATCCAGGGTGACAGCTTGAGGCTCTGTCTCAAAAAAAAAAAAGAAGTTGCTCAACTCTGTAATCCTAACACACTGGGAGGATGAGATGCATGGATTGCTTGAGCTAGGAGTTCAAGAAAAGCCTAAGCCAGAGCAAGACCCCCTGTCTAAAAATAGCCAGGCGTTGTAGTGGGTACTCATAGACCTAGGTATCTGGGAGGCTGAAACAAGAGAATCGCTTTGAGCCCAAGAGTTTTAGGTTGCTGCACTCTAAGGCCACAGCACTCTACCAAGAGTGACAAAGTGAGACTGTCTCAAAAAAAAAAAAAAAGAGAGCGAGAGATTGGGTACAGTGGCTCTCACACCTGTAATCCTAGCACTCTGGGAAGCCCAGAGAGAAGGATTACTAGACGACTGAAGTTTGAGACCAGCCTGAGCAAGACTAAGACTCTTGTCTCTACAAAAAATAGAAAAATTAGGCTTGGCGCCTGCGGCTCAAGTGGCTAAGGCGCTAACCACGTACACCTGAGATGGTGGGTTTGAATCCACCCCGGGCCTGCCAAACAACGATGGCTGCAACCAAAAAAAAATAAAATGGCTGGGCGTTGCGGCGGCCGCCTATACTCCCAGCTACTTGGGAGGCGGAGGCAAGAGAATCGCTTGAGCCCATGAATTGGAGGTTGCTGTGAGTTGTGATGCCACAGCACTCTATCCAGGGTGACAGCTTGAGGCTCTATCTCAAAAAAAAAAAAAAAAAAAGAAAGAAAAAGAAAAGAAAAGAAAAATCAGCCAGTCATGATGGCACCAAAGTGGCACATGAAGGCAGTTGCAGCTATTCAGGGGGCTGAGAGAGGTGAACTGCTGGAGCCCAGGTGTTCGCGGTTGCAGTGAGTTCTATCATGTACTGTACTCTAGCCAAAAGCAAAACAGGGGGCGCCTGTGGCTCATCGAGTAGGGTGCCAGCCCCATATACTGAAGGTAGTGGGTTCAAACCTTGCCTCGGCCAAACAGAAAAACAGCCAGGCATTGTGGTAAGCGCCTGTAGTCCCAGCTACTCAGGAGGCTGAGGCAAGAGAATCACCTAAGCCCAGGAACTGGAGGTTGCTGTGAGCTGTATGACGCCACGGCACTCTATGGAGGGCGAGTCTCACTCCATATGGAAAGTGAGACTGTCTCTACAAAATAAAATACAAAAAGAAGCAAAAGAAAAAAACCTATTCATCAAAAGATATCACCAAGACAGTAAAAAGACAACCACATACTGGATTATGACATTTGCAACACATATATCTGAGAAAGGACTCACAGTCCGACTATATATGAAGAGTAGGCACTTCACATAGTGTCCAAATCTAAAATAAACATAAAAAGATGCAAGACTGGGTGCAGTGGCGCATGCCTGCAATCCTAGCACTCTGGGAGGCTGAGGCGGGTGAACTGCCCGAGCTCACAAGTTTGAGACCACCCTGACCTCATCTCTTAAAAAAAAAAAATAGCCCAGCATTGTATCAGGTGCCTGTAGTCTTAACTATACAGGAGGATGAGGCAAGAAAATCACTTGAACCCAAGATTTTGAGGTTCCTGTGACCTATGACGCCTCTGCGTTCTACTGAGGGTGACAAAGTGAGACTCTCTCTCTCTCAAAAAAGCAAAATATCACCAGCCATCAGGGGAAATGGAAATTAACACCACAATGAAATACCATTACCAATCATAATGGTTAAAATTAAAAAGAATGACAACACCAAATTATGATGAGTATGTGGAACAACTGGAATGCCTAACATTTCTGGTAGTTATAAAGTTATACAGTCAATTTGGAAAACTGGTTGACAGTATCCACTAAAGATGAAAATGTGCTTACTCTGTGGCACAGCAATTCTCCTCATAGGTATATGCCAAGAGAAAGGAGTACATATTGTTCACCAAAAGATGAGAGATGGCCAGTTAAGGCTTTACAGCATCACTCTGCACTCTGTCTCTGAAGATGGGTAGGTGTTCCGTAAGCAAGCAGGTATTGGGAGCAATGTAAAAGTTGTGGAGATATCATGAGTTTGGGAATGATGACAGCTCCAAATGATTAGAACACAAGGTATAGAGCCCCAGCTAAAGAGTAGACAGGATCTTGTAGAACTCTGTAAGAAATCTGCTCTGCAAAGAGACATAAGTTTGGATTTAGAGAAACCATTCAGAGAGGTGTATGGGGTATTATTTAGGGAGCCAAGGTAACTGTACTCAGAAAGTCAGTCAAGGTAGGGCACAGGTGGATAATTATCACTTTCCTTTACCAATTCTAGAGCGTACTTTTCTTATACATATACCTTGAATTACACTACCTGCCATTCCATAAGAGACAGAATTGGTATGTTGCTTATTAACTGATGATTCTTCAGAAATTACTGCACTACCGTTTGGTGAAAGGGAAAAGATGATAGGCAGATGAAAAGTTAACAAACATTTGCTTAAACCACTATCTATCCATTACTCTTCCTTACATGAGTTTATTTCCATTTTAAGAGCACTCTCTGTTGCAAAGAATAGATGAACAACGCAACTGTCATTCTATAACTTTCATGATTAGGACACTTAAAAAACAAAGAATACTGACCTACAATCAAAATTGCCAGCTGGGCAAGATGGCTCACGCCTCTAATGCCAACACTCTGGGAGGCTGAGGTGGGTAGATCACTTGAGCTCATGAGTTTAAGACCAGTCTGAGCAAAAGCGAGACCCCCATCTCTTAAAAACAAACCAGGCATTGTGGTGGGTGCCTGTAGTCCCAGCTACTCAGGAGGCTGAGGCAAGAGAATCTCTTGAGCCCACAAGTTTGAGGTTGACATTGCTGTGAGCAATGATGCTACAGCACTCTACAGGGAGCAAGAAAGTGAGACTCTCAAAAATAAAAAAATTGCCAGTGACCCCACTTATGTTAAAATTTTATGTGCATATGTGCATTTTTCTGAGAAAGGGTTTAAGGTTTCAGCATATCCTTAATGAGCTCCATGACCACCCACAACCACAGCCACTGAAAGAACAGTTAAGATTCTCTGTTTTTAACATCAGTTTCTAAGTTAAGGTAATAGCATGGATGCCCATGCAAGGTGACCGTTTTTTAACCATCTAGTTCTAAGCCAGTGGTTCTCAACCTTCCTAATGCCGCGACCTTTTAATACGGGTCCTGCGGGTCGCAACCCACAGGTTGAGAAACACTGCTCTAAGCCTTAGTGAACAGTTTCCAGATTTTTATGGAGCAGAATCACCTAGAAACATTTATTTATTTATTTATTTTAATTTTTCTAACAGTTTATATTTTTCTTTGCAGTTGTTTTGGCAGGGACCGGGTTTGAACTCGCCACCTCCGGGATATGGGGCCGGGGCCCTACTCCTTAAGCCACAGGCGGCGCCCACACCTAGAAACATTTTTGCAAAGTACTCAGATTAACCATCTCAGTTCCATTGAAGACTGCCTCTCAACTACATTAGAACCTCTGTAAGCTGAGCAATGAAGGACTGTACACTGAAGGACTGTAACAAACTGGTCAACATAGAGAGGTCAACATAAGGAAGTAGGCCTACTGCTCTGACACATACATGTGACGCAAGCCCAGTCTCTGAAAATTAGGTCAAATTAAGGAGGCTGGTCAATGTAGCAAGGTTTTATTTCATCTAGGAATTTTGGTAAAATTATTTGAAAACACCTAGAAAAGGGTAGAAAAGTTTCTCTTCCATTTACCTGTAAGAGAACTGGCTCTCTAATGCACACAACTGGTAGTTCAACGATTTGGGAAAAAGAAATCATTCATGACATGGGACCTAATTCTCTGACGTCTATAAACTAGCAATGAGAGGTCAAATAAACACTGGGGAATATGTTATTGCTAGAAATAGTTCTCTTCAATGTTTCAGAATTAATTTCTCCTCCTGAATTGACAAGGTTCAAAATTGATGGCCTTTTAGACATCCTGTTAATTCAACACATAGGCCCTACATTCTCCTAATGGTAGAGGTAGACTGATAAGTGTGAGGTTGTATATTCAAACGAGTACTTGTTTCATGCATAAACTAAAAGGATCTCTGATGAGTTTTTAAATCAACAACAATGAATAACCTATACATTGTGACTACCTTTATTGTCATTATTTTGATGCCCTTTGATTTCTGACACCTTAAATATTTAAATAGATCCTTACCTACAAGCAAGAAAATGCCATGAAACATGCAACCTAAACCATATTAAGTCACAAATATCTACAAGTATTAGATTGTACACATGTATTCTACACCTTAGATGTATTGATTCACTAAGTCCACAGATGAAATTGGATTCTTTAAATAAGGACTGACGACGCCCTATGATAGGCTAAATAAGAAATTAAGAGGCAGCTTGATCTCACTCTCATTCTGTAAATTTTCAAAGCCATAAATGGTTGTGTTAAAAGATAATAAATCTTATGTTTTTTGATCTCATTATTTTACAAACTTCCATTTATTTGCTTTATTTTATATAGTCCTCCACAATGAATAGCTAGAAAGTTAACCATTCTATCCATCTATTCAGAATAATCAAGTAGAAATAGGCACTCTGGTTCTTAATTTCATGTAAAATGAGTTTTCTGATCTCCATGACAATAAGAGTTTATTTAGAAGATAAATAGCCAAGTTCACTAACCATTTATTTTTTATACCTATAACTTGACTAGTTATTAGTGTCTGTAACTTGACAAAGGGGCTGACTGTACTGACTTTAAAATTTCTATTAAGAGTTTAAGGTTGAGATACTGAAAAGGGAATTGGATATACAAAACTAGTTTTATTTTTTGGTTTTGTTTTGTGTTTTATGAGACACTTTCACTCTGTTTAGGCTAGATTGCCATGGTGTCAGCAGAGCGCACAACCACCTCAAACTTTTAGGCTCCCCCAATCCTCCTGGTTCGGTCTCCCAAGTAACTAAGTCTACAGGCACATGCCACCATGCCCCGCTAATTTTTCTATTTTTTGTAGAGATTAGGTCTCTCTTTGGCTTAGCCTAGTCTGGAACTTCTGGCCTCAAGTCATCCTCCCACCTAAGATTCCCAAAGTGCTAGGATTACAGGTGTGAGCCACCATCTGTTCCCAGTCTTAAAAAGTCATCCTTGACTCCTCTTTTAGTTTGACCCCACATCCAATCCATTGGCAAGTTATATCACTACCTTCGAAATATATCCCAAATTTTCACTTCCCTAGTAACCCTAGGTTTAACCTCACAATCATCTCTTGCCTCAACTATCTCAACAGTCTTTTTACTGGTAATCCTTATTACACACTCTTGCCTTCTGAAGTGTTTTGTATTAGATCAAGATACTTCCCTGCTTCAAAACTTCCAATAGCTTCCTATCAAAACTAGAATAAAAAACCAGACACCCCAAGTCTTCAAATCCCTATATCATCTAACCCCCAGTTACCTCTTCTAATTATCTCCTATCATTTTTCCCTGCCTTATATACTCTGTTTCAGAGTAAATTTTTCTATTTCTTAAACACAGCAAAAGGCACTACCGCCTCAGGGCTTATGCTCATACCCTAGATAGTGGCATGGGTCCTTCATATCATCAAGTCTCTGCTCAAATATCAGTGCCTCAGAGGACTTCCCTGACTATCCAACACCCCCTCACTTTGTTTCCTTTACAGCACTTAGCAACAAAATGCTATAATTTCTATTTATTAATAACTATCTCACTAGAAAATAAGCAACATGCAAAAAGTGATTTTTGTCTATGTTATTCACTGATGTATACACTGGGCTTAAAAAACGTACTTGGTATAAAGTAAATACACAATTAATAATTGTTACAGGAGTACAGAAAGATGTACTGGAAAAGGAAAATGTCCAAATTATTATGTTCTAAGACATCAGAGCATGGGCCTTATTTTTCGTCTTTTTTTTTTTTTTTTTGTGGAGACAGAGTCTCACTCTATCGCATTTGGTGGAGTGCTGTAGAGTCACAGCTCACAGCAACCTCCAGCCCTTGGGCTCAAATGATTCTCTTGCCTCAGCCTCCCAAGTAGCTGGGACTACAGGCGCCCGCCACAGTGCCTGGCTAATTTTTGATGCAGTTCGGCCAGGGCTGGGCTTGAACCCGCAGCCCTCGGTATATGGGATCGGCGCCCTACTCGCTGAGCCACAGGCACTGCCCGGGCCTTATTTTTCTATCACTGCATCCTACTTCCTGCAATAGAGCCCAGTACATAATAAGTACTCAATAAACACATGTTGGGGGTAGGTCCAATGGCACACAAGTGTAATCCCAGCCACACAAGAGGCTGAGGCAGAAGGAATGCTTGAGCTCAGGAGCTCAAGACCAGCCTAGGCAAGAGTAAAACTTTGTTGCAAAAAAAAAAAATTAAAAATCTTCTGTTAAAAATAAATGCATTCATGAAGAACCAACTGGATGGATGACAGGCAAGGAGGGGGACCTCCAACCTCCACTGGAGGCTCCAATAGCCAAAAAGGCCAGACAACTGACTTGGTGTCTCCTTTACACTTAAGACTAAATGTGGAACCCCCATTTCCTATGCCTAGGTCAAATTCATGTGAATTTCCTAGGCCTCAATTCCATGAATGGACTATGTCCATTCATTGATACATTCATTCACTTTGCCCCAGGGGAAGGGTTCATTGATACATTCATTCACCTTGCCCCCCCCCCCAAAGGACTGTGTTCATTCGTTTCTTGGCCAAGGAACCCATACACCTATATAAACCCTGAGACTAAAAGCCTAAAGGGGGAGATGGGGAAAGACCGGGAGAGAAACGGAGAGAGCTTTTCTCTCCCTACTTGAGCTCTCTCTCCTTACCAGGAGCTTTAATGTTTTCTGTAAATAAATTGTCTTACCACTGGAAAAAAAAATAAATGCATTCACTTATTTATACACAGGTGTTGAATCTTGCTTTTGAACCAAATGGGGTGATTTAGTGAAAGATGAGTTGTGCATTAGAAAAATGCAATGAACTTCTAAAATAAAAAGGCAATACTGATGAACTTTAAAAAGAAAACTGTTCTTTTCTTTTTTTTTTTTTTTGAGACAGAGCTTCAATAGTCACCCTGGGTAGAGTGCTGTAGCATCACAGCTCACAGCAACTTCCAACTCCTGGGCTCAAGCAATTCTCTTGCCTCAACCTCCCAAGTAGCTGCGACTACAGGCACCCACCATAATGCCTGTCCATTTTTTGGTTGTAGCTGTCATTGATGTTTGGCAAGCCCAGGCTGGATTTGAACCCATCAGCTCTGGTGTATGTGGCTGGTGCCTTAGACACTAGAGCTACAGGCACAGAGCCAAGAAAATTGTTATTTCTTTCTTTCTTTTTTGTAGAGACAAGAGTCCCACTTTATCGCCCTCGGTAGAGTGCCATGGCATCACACAGCTCACAGCAACCTTCAACTCCTGGGCTTAGGCGATTCTCTTGCCTCAGCCTCCCAAGTAGCTGGGACTACAGGCGCTCACCACAATGCCCAAACACCCAGCTACTTTTCTGTTTTGCAGTTTAGCCGAGACTGGGTTTGAACCCGCCACCTTCGGTATATGGGGCCGGTGCCCTACTCGATGAGCTATAGGTGCAGCTCAAATTGTTATTTCTTAATAATAAATAAATAAACAATTCAGTTCCAAGCCTTAGGATTCTCCAAGGAAAATTCACACAGTAAGAGAAATTCCTGCTCATTTTAGAGACAAATCATTGATTTGATAAGAAGGCAAAAAGAGAGGGAAAAAAAAAAAAAGGCCAGTAACAAGACTAGGCTGCAGTTAAGTAGAAAATATAAAATTGGAAATCATGTGTGAGAAAAATAAGATAAACAGTACCTTAAAAACTGAGATTTTGAAAGAATATGTATACATGTTTATACATACTTTTAAAAATGTAGTTTACTTTTTTTTTTTTTTAAGAGATAGAGTCTCACTTTGTTGCCCTTAGTAGAGTGCTGTCGCATCATAACTCATAGCAACCTTCAACTCCTGGGCTTAGGCGATTCTCTTGCCTCAGCCTCCCGAGTAGCTGGGGCTACAGGCGCCCGCCACAACGCCCAGCTATTTTTTTTGTTGTTGTTGAGGTTTGGCTGGGGCTGAACCCACCACCCTCAGTATATGGGGTTGGTGCCCTACTCACTCAGCCACAAGTGTCACCCTCTGTTTTATGGGTTTTTTTTTTTTGAGACAAAGTCTTACTATGTCACCCTCGGTAGAGTGCCATGGTGTCACAGCTCACAGCAACCTCAAACTCTTGGGCTTGCACAATTCTCTTGCCTCAGCCTCCCAAGTAGCTGGGACTACAGGTGCCTGCCACAACACCTGGTTATTTTTTTTTTTTTCTGGTGTAGTTGTTCTTGTTTAGCAGGCCCAGGCCAAGTTCGAACCTGCCAGCCCCCATATATGTAAGCTGGCACCCTAACCACTGAGCATGGGTGCCAAGCCAGTTTACATAATCTTCAACTTTTTTTTTTTTTTTTTGAGATAGAGCCTCAAGCTGTCACCCTGGATAGAGTGCCATGGCATCATAGCTCACCGCAACCTCCAGTTTTGGGCTCAAGCAAGTCTCTTGCCTCCGCCTCCCAAGTAGCTGGGACTACAGGAGCCCGCCACAACGCCTGGCCATTTTTTGGTTGCAGCCGTCATTGTTGTTTGGTGGGCCTGGGCTGGACTCGAACCCATCAGCTCAGGTGTACGTGGCTGGCGCCTTAGCCCGTTGAGCCACAGACGCCGAGCCCATAATCTTAAGCTCCTATCAGAAATGTATATTGGGGAGGTAATTTGCTAAAAATATGCTCTTTTGGGGAAGTGAAGACAAGAAATAACTAAAATATTAAGAAATACGTATTATTTGCTTGCTATATAACACATTATGCAAGCACTTTACATGTATTATCTCCTAAAATTCTACAACAAACTTATACCATAAATATTATCATTACTGTATCACCATCACTATCATTTGGTGAAAGACATTAAGTGGCTTGGCGCCTGTGGCTCAACGGGCTAAGGCGCCAGCCACCTACACCTGAGCTGGCGGGTTGGAATCCAGCCCAGGCCCACCAAACAACAATGACGGCAACAACCAAAAAATGGTCGGGCATTGTGGCAGGCACCTGTAGTCCCAGCTACTTGGGAGGCGGAGGCAAGAGACTCGCTTGAGCCCTGGAATTGGAGGTTGCTGTGAGCTGTGATGCCACAGCACTCACTCCAGGGTGACAGCTTGAGGCTCTGTCTCAAAAAAAAAAAAAAAAAAAGAAAGACATTAGGTTTTGCTCAATATTACAGTCAATAAGTTGGCAAAACTAGGATGTGAACCTAATCAATCCGATTTCAGAGTCCATGATCTTAATCACTATTTGAGATTTTCAACAAATTGAGGGGAAATATACCAAAGTGGAGGCTGAGAGATTTCCTCATTATTAAGAAAACTAATTACACATTTTTAGATTTGGCTGGATACTTATTATGATCAAGGCCTGATTAACCAGAATGCTGAATTGGATATATTCTAGTAAAAATTTTCTGGGTAACTAAAATAATAAAATATTTTCTTGATTTTAACCTTTGCTAGAAATTATCTTTAACTGTAACAATATACTTCTTGTCTAAGTATGTTGAATATTTAAGTATCAAGTAACTATCTTAAGTATTACTAAGTATCTTTATTTGACAGATGATCTTTAAATACAAAGGCCAACCTTGGAAAGCAATGAAGACACAGGAAATCATAGGCGAACAGGTGGAAAGTCTACTGATCAAAATTACAATTAAGCCACGTACCATGGCTCATGCTTGCAATCCCAGCACTATGGAAAGCTAAGGCAGGAGGATCACTCAAGGCCAGGTGTTGAAGACCAGCCTGGGCAACATAAAAGGACTCATCTCTATTTAAAAAAAAAAAAGTAAAAGAAATAATAGCTGTTTTGGGTGGCACATACCAGTAATCATAGCTACTGGGAAGGCTGAAGCAGGAGGACCTCTTAAGCCCAGCAGTTTGCTGCTGCAGTAAACTACTATAGGTACTATAGGTCCACTGTACTCCAGCCTAGATGACTTAACAAAATGCATCTCTAAAAACAAAAAATTAAAATAAAAATTAAACCAAAGTACAACAAACTCATCATGCTATATTACATTTATTTTCAAACCTTTCCAGAGCTATTCCTAGAATACCTTGTTTAAGCCTTACCGAATAACTCACACTTATACTTTTATTTTTTATTTTTTTATTTTTGGGACAGAGCCTCAAGCTATAGCCCTGGGTAGAGTACCGTAGCGTCACAGCTCACAGCAACATCAAGTCCTGGGCTTAAGTGATTCCCTTGCCTCAGCCTCCCGAGTAGCTGGGACTATAGGAGCCTGCCACGATGTCTGGCTATTTTTTGGTTGTAGTTGCCATTGTTTGGCAGGCCCGGGCTGGACATGAACTCGCCAGCTCTGGTGTATGTGGCTGGAGCGTCTTAGCCACTTGAACTTGCCAGCTCTGGTGTATGTGGCTGGAGCGCCTCAGCCACTTGAGCTACCAGCGCCACCCTTTTTTATTATTTTTTTAAATTTTCTTTTCATTATTTTTTATTAAATCATAACTTTGTACATTGATGCATTTATGGGATTCAGGGTAATCCTTGGATATACGATGTGAAATGCTTACATTGAACTAAGCAACACATCCATCACAATTATACTCATTTCTTAATCGTTTTGAAATGTACTATTGTATCGTGCACATTAGGTGAGGTCCCCCTGAATATTCTCCCCTCTCTCCTCTTCCTTTCTACTTTCTGCACTATAGTTGTTTTGCCGTTCATGTGTGTAGATGATTACACATTGATTTCATAGTAGTATCAAGTACATAGGATACTTTTTTCCCCATTCTTGAGATAGTTTACTAAGAAGAATATGCTCCGGCTCCATTCAGGTAAACACAAAAGATGTGAAGTTTCCATCTTTTTATGGCTGTATAGTATTCCATGGTGTACATATTCCACAATTTGTTAATCCATTCATGGGTTGATTGGCACTTGGGCTATTTCCACATCTTGGCTATTATGAATTGGGCTGCAATAAACATTCTGGTGCAAATGTCTTTGTTGTAAAATTTTTGATTATCTGGATTATATACCTAGTAGAGGAATTGCAGGATTGAACGGTAGGTCTACTTTTAGTTCCCTGCGTGGTCTCCAAACTTCTTTCCAAAAAAGGTCATTTTGGCTTGCATTCCCACCAGCAGTGTATAAGGTACCCTTTTCTCCGCATCCACACCAACATCTGTAGTTTTGGGATTTTCAAAGTGGTTTTGATTTGCATTTCTCTGAAGATTAAGGATGATGAGCATTTTTTCATGTTTGTAGGCCATGCACCTGTCTTCATCAGAGAAGTTTCGGTTCAAGTCTCTTGCCCACATAGAAATGGGATTGTCTTTTCTTACTGATTAGTTTGAGTTCTCCATAAATTCTAGTTATCAGGCCTTTGTCAGAAGCATAACATGCAAAAATCTTCTCCCATTCTGAAGGTTCTCTGCTTGCTTTACTTACTGTGCTTTTGGCTGTGCAAAAACTTTTTAGTTTGATCAGATCCCAGCAATATATTTTTAATGTTGCTTCAGTTGCCCAGGGGGGCTTCCTCATAAAATATTCCCCCAGGCCAAATTCTTCAAGTGTTTTTCCCTGCACTCTTTTCTAGTATTTTTATAGTTTCATGTCTTAAGTTTAAATCTTTTATCCAGTGGGATCAATTTTTGTTAACGGTGAAAGGTGGGGGTCCAGTTTCAGTCTTCTACAGTTCACCAGGCAGTTCACCCAGAATCATTTGTTACATAGGGAGTCTTTCCCTGACTGAATTTTTTTTTTTTTTTTTTGTAGAGAAAAAGTCTCACATTATCGCTCTGGGTGGCATCACACAGCTCACAGTAACCTCCATCTCCTGGGCTTAGGCGATTCTCTTGCCTCAGCCTCCCGAGTAGTTGGGACTACAGGTGCCTGCCACAACGCCCAGCTATTTTTCTGCTTTTTTTACAGTTCAGCCAAGGCCAGGTTTGAACCTGCCACCTTCGGTATATGTGGCTGAAACCCTACTCGATGAGCCACAGGCACCGCCCCCCTACTGAATATTTTTGATAGGCTTGTCGAAGACCAAATGAAGATAAGTAGATGGGTTCATCTCTTAGTTCTCTATTCTGTTCCATAAATCTACCACTCTACTTTTGTGCCAGTACCATGCTGTTTTGATCACAATAAGATTTATAGTATAGCCTGACGTTTGGTAACATGATACCTCCTGATTTGTTCTTATTTCTGAGTAATGTATTTGCTATTCAAGGTTTTTTTCTGATTCCATATAAAACGAAGTACTATTTTTTCAAGTTCTTTAAAGTATGACAAAGGTGCTTTAATAGGGATTGCATTAAATCTCTAGATTGCTTTGGGTAGTATGGACATTTTAATAATGTTGATACCATGAGCACGGTATGTTTTTCCATTTGTTAACATCTTCAGCTATTTCTTTTCTCGGAGTTTCACAGCTCTCTTTATAGAGATCTTTCATGTCCTTTGTTAGGTAAATTCCCAGATATTTCATCTTCTTTGGCACTATAGTAAAGGGAATAGAGTCCTTGACTATATTTTCAGTTTGACTATCATTGGCATACATAAAAGCTACTGACTTGTAAGTATTGATTTTGTATCCTGAGACGCTGCGGTATTCCTTGATCACTTCTAAGAGTTTTGATGTTGAGTCCCTGGGATCTTCCAGGTATAGGATCATATCATCAGCAAAGAGAGAGAGTTTGATCTCCTCTGATTCTATTTGGATACCCTTGATTGCCTTCTCTTGCCTGACTGCAATGGCTAAGACTTCTATTACTTGTTGAATAGCAGTGGAGACAGTGGGCATCCTTGCCTCGTTCCTAATCTAAGTGGAAATGTTCTCTATTTTACACCATTCAATATGATATTGGCTGTGGGTTTGCTATAGATAGCCTCTATCAGTTTAAGAAATGTCCCTTCTGGCTCGGCGCCAGTCACGTACGCCTGAGCTGGCGAGTTCAAATCCAGCCCGACCCGCCAAACAACAATGACAGCTGCAACCAAAAAATGGTCGGGCGTTGTGGTGGGCGCCTGTGGTCCCAGCTACTTGGGAGGCAGAGGCAAGAGACTCGCTTGAGCCCAGGAATTGGAGGTTGCAATTCTCAAAAAAATTCTGTCTCAAAAAAAATAAATAAATAAAATAAATGTCCCTTCTATGCCTATTTTCTTAAGTGTTCTGATCATGAAAGGATGATGGATATTATCAAAGTTATTTTCTGCGTCAATTGAGAGAATCATATGGTCTTTTTTTATTTTATTGATATGGTGTTTTATATTTATATAATTTGCATATGTTGAACCAACTCTATAATCCTGGAATAAAACCAACTGGATCGTGATATATAATTTTTTTTTGAGACAGAGCCTCAAGCTGTCACCCTGGAGAGAGTACTATGGCATCACAGCTCACAGCAACCTCCAATTCCTGGGCTCAAGCAAGTCTCCTGCCTCTACCTCCCAAGTAGCTGGGACTACAGGTGCCCACCACAACGCCCGGCCGTATTTTGGTTGCAGTCGTCATTGTCATTTAGCAGCCCAGGCTGGATTCGAACCCACCAGCTCAGGTGTACGTGGCTGGTGCCTTAGCCTGTTGAGACACAGGCGCCGAGCCATGATGTATAATTTTTTTGATGTATTGTTGAATTCTGTTTGCTAAGAACACTTGTGCTTTTAAAATTGGCTCTTCTCTTTTATAGAAAGCCATCTATAAAGCCAACTTTCTCCCCTTTCCAACTTGGGACAAATACATTTCATAGTATGTATTGCTATATATATATATATATTTTTTTTTTTTTTTTTTTTTGGAGACAGTTTCACTCTGTCATGCTCAGTGGACTGCCTTGGGGTCATAGCTCACAGAAACCTCAAACTCCTGGGCTAAGAGATCCTCTTGTCTCAGGCTCACAAGTAGCTGGGACTACAGGCATCAGCCACAACACCGGGCTATTTCTTTTTAGAGATAGGGTCTCACTCTTGCCCAGGCTAGTCTCAAACTTCTGAGCTCAAGCAATCCACCCACTTCAGCCTCCCAGAGTGCTAGGATTACAGGCATTAGCCACTGCACCAGCTGTATGGTAATATTTTTATTAACATGTTCCTCTGAGTCCTAGACTCAGAACTCTCTGAGGTAAAAAATGTTGCTTTTCCTAAAACTAATCACAGAAGGATAAAGGAAGCACTGGAAAAACATTAGTTAAATGATGAATGAATGAGTGAATACAATAAATAAACAAACAAATGAAAGGCTGATTGTTGGCTTAGCACCTGTAGCTCAGCAGCTGCCAGACACATAGCGGGTTCGAATCCAGCCTGGGCCTGCTAAAAAACAATGACAACTACAACCAAAAAATTATAGCCAGGCGTGGTGGGGGGCACCTGTAGTCCCACATACTTGGGAGGCTGAGGCAAGAGAATGGCTTAAGCCCAAAAGTTTGAGGTTGCTGTAAGCTGTGACGCCATGGCACTCTACCCAGGGTGGCATAGTAAGACTGTCTTGGCTCGGTGCCTGTGGCTCAAGCAGCTAAGGCGCCAGCCACATAAACCTGAGCTGGTAGGTTCGAATCCAGCCTGCTCCTGCCAAACAACAATGACGGCTGCAACCAAAAAATGGCTGGGGGTTGTGGCTGGTGCCTGTAGTCCCAGCTACTTGGGAGGTGGAGGCAGGAGACTCGCTTAAGCCCAGGAATTGGACGTTGCTGTGAGCTGTGATGCCACAGCACTCTATCCAGGGTGACAGCTTGAGGCTCTTTCTCAAAAAAAAAAAAAAAAGAAAAAGAAAAAGAAAAGAAAGGCTGATTGTTCTACAGTTATTTGACATTTTTCCTTTAAAAATTAAACACACAAATAAAATTAACCTAAATCTCTGACGGTGTTTTAACAGATTAATTGCTCTTTTTTCTTTCATCTTCTGCATCTAAACAGGGTCTCACTTTTACTCAGGTTGATCTGGAACTCCTGAGCTCAGGCAATCCGTCCATCTTGGCCTCCAAAGTGCTAGGATTATAGGCGTGAGCCACTGCACGTGGCCTTAAATCACAGATTAAAGATTCATTTATTATGGGACTCTAACATAAGATACAACAAAAGATAAGTTAATGAAATATTCTCTACTAATGGAAATCACATTCATCTAACCTCTAATGGTCAGACTTTTATAAAAGGAAAAAATATACCATATATATAAATTCTACTTTATTAGAACCACTTAAAATCACTATACTCTGATTCATGTGTGTAACTTAATAGTAAATATATGTTTTCTTTCTTTCTTTTTTTTGTAGAGACAGAATTTCACTTTATTGCCCTCAGTAGAGTGCTGTGGTGCCACACAGCTCACAGCAACCTCCAACTCCTAGGCTTAGGCAATTCTCTTGCCTCAGCCTCCCGAGTACCTGAGACTACAGGCGCCCGCCACAATGCCCAGCTATTTTCTTGTTGCAGCTTAGCCAGGGTAGGGTTTGAACCTGCCACCCTCGGTATATGGAGCCAGTGTCGTACCCACTGAGCCACAGGTGCTGCCCAATACATGTTCTTTTTCTACAATGTTTCTATTGAACATGATAACTATGCTAAGTGACATGGTTCCTATTTAGGTATGCAACATAAGCAATATTAGATGTCCACAGAGAATGCCCACATTTAGAATTCCAAAGTTCAAGCTTGGCGCCTTGAACGGGCTAAGGCACCAGCCACGTACACCTGAGCTGGCAGGTTCAAATCCAGCCCAGGCCCGCCAAACAACAATGATGGCCGCAACCAAAAAATGGCCGGGCGTTGTGGTGGGCACCTGTAGTCCCAGCTATTTGGGAGGTGGAGGCAAGAGACTCACTTCAGTCCAGAACTGGCGGTTGCAGTGAGCTGTGATGCCATGGCACTCTATCCAGGGTGACAGCTTGAGGCTCTGTCTCAAAAAAACAACCAAAAAAATAGAATTCAAAGTTCAAAACAACATGCATTTCATTCTCTTAAATAGCAAGTGCTGTGGCTGGGCTCAGTTGCTCTGGACTGTCATCTTGGCACTATAGGAGGCTGAGGCAGGTGGATTGATTGAACTCAGGAGTTCGAGACCACCCAAGCAAGGGGTGGTGAACCGATCTCTACCAAAATAGAAAACCTAGCAGGACTTTATGGCTGATGCCTGTAATCCTAGCTACTTGGAAAAGTGAGGGAAGAGGACCCCAAGAGTTTGAGGTTACTAGGAGCTATGAGGTCACAACATTCTATCCAGGGCAACTGAGTGAGATGCTGTCTTAAAAAAAAAAAAAAAAGCAAGCCATTTGCCATTTTAGACCAATTTCAAATCTTGTTCCACATGACCAGGGTCATTTAATTCCTATATGGGGACTGGATCCCACAAGACATCAAAAGAAACTAACAAATAGATGTTTTTAGCATCTTGTCATTATGAAAAAAGAAACAAGAACATAAACTGTAAAAACCTTTATTTCTCTCTTGCACATTTGGAAAAAGCTGATAAGCTTTTCTGAGTAACATAAGAACTGTTCTAAAAAAAAAAAAAAACTTCTAAATTTTTCAATGTAAACATCTAAAAGCAGGGATGTGAATTTCTATCCACCTCATTTCTTCTTAGATGGCAGAAGGAATTCCTTGTCTTGACGTAATATAGACTAGAAGTAGCTGGTATAAACAGCTTAGTTCTAATTGTCATCGATACTTTAAGTTATATAAAACTGTTGGGGTATGGCAGCTCATGCCTATTCTCCTAGCACTTTGTAAGGGCAAGGTAGGAGGATCACTTGAAGTCAAGAGTTTAAGACCAGCCTGGGCAAGAATGAAACTCCATCTCTACCAGAAAAAATAAATTAAATAACAGAAAGGCTAAGTGAAGTGGCTACTACCTGTAATCCTAGCACTTTGGGAAGCTGAGGTTGGTGAAATCTCCTGACCTCCTCAAGAGTTCAAGAACAGCCTGAGCAACTGCAAGAACCTGTCTCTACTAAAAATAGAAAAATTAGCCAGGAGGGGTGGTACATGCCTGTAGTCCCAGCTACTTGGGAGGCTGAGGCAAGAGGATTATCTGAGCCTACGAATTTGAGGTTGCTGTGAGCTATGTATGATGCTACAGCAATCTATCCATGACAGCATTGAGTGATACTCCATTTCAAAGAGAGAGAGAGAAAAAAAAGAAAAATTAGTCAGGAATGATGGCACACTCAGTTACTTGGGGGGCTGAGGCAGGAGGATGGCTTGAGTATAGGAGTTTGAGGTTGCAGTGAGCTATGTGGAGCTATATGTATGATAAGGCCACTACACTCCAGCCTAGGCAATAAAGCAAGACCCTGCCTCATTGTCTCAAAAATAAAAAAAGTATATATACCAAGTATGGAAAAATAATTTCTGATTTAAGAGTAAAAAGAATGTATACATTTAAGTATGTGAATGAAATGATACAGTATCGGGAAGATATGCTTCATAATAAGCAGAGAAGGAAGGGCAGAAACTAGTAGATGCTAAATAGTATAACTGTTGAAGCTAGATGTTGAACATCATACTGTTCTATTTCTTTTTTTTTTTTTTTGAGACAGAGCCTCAAGCTGTCACCCTGGAGAGAATGCTGTGGCATCACAGCTCACAGCAACGTCCAATTCCTGGGCTCAAGCGAGTCTCCTGCCTCCGCCTCCCAAGTAGCTGGGACTACAGGCGCCCGCCACAACGCCCGGCCATTTTTTTTTGGTTGCAGCCGTCATTGTTGTTCGGCGGGCCCAGGCTGGATTTGAACCTGCCAGCTCAGGTGTACGTGGCTGGCGCCTTAGCCTGTTGAGCCACAGGTGCCGAGCATGTTCTATTTCTTTATGTTTGAAATCTGCCACTTTAAAAAAATGAGATGCCACGGGGGTGGGGGGTGGGGGGTAGCACATGCCTATAGTTCCAGCTTTGGGAGGCTAAGGCAGGAGGATGTCTTGAACCCAGGAATTTCAGTCCAGCCTGGGTAACACAAAGAGATCCCAGCCCTATAAATAAATAAATAAATGAATAAATTGAAAACAAACTTTAATAAGCAATATATATATATATATATTTTTTTTTATTGAGACAGAATCTTACTTTGTAGCTCTCGGTAGAGTATTGTGGCATCATAGATCACAGCAACCTCAAACTTTCGGGCTTAAGCAATTCTCTTACCTTAGCCTCCCAAACAGCTGGGACTACAGGCACCTGCCACAACACCCAGCTCTTTATTTACTTATTTATTGTAGAAACGGGCGTCCCTCTGGCTCAGGCTGGTCTCGAACCTCTGAACTCAGGGCAATTCACCTGCCTCAAACTCCCAGAGTGCTAGGATTTCAGGCATGAGCCACCATGCCTGGCCTTTAATGAACAATATTAAATGGGAAAAAAAGTATACCATCCTGTCATCAACTTGCACATATCTGAGAGTTAAAAATTATGACAACAAAAATGAGTAATACTAAAAGTAAAATTTCATAGATTCTTCAAATATGAAAAAGTTGCGTGTTCAATGAAGGAACTTCACCTCTGAAATGCTAATAGCAATAACATGAAAAATTAAATTTTTGTCATCACTCAAAGCCTTAATTTAGAAACTGTTTTGGGTCAGCCTCACACTGCCGTAATACCCCTAAACATGCAGTCACTGATTTCTAAAACATGAAGTATAAGACAGTTATTAACTAAGATGACAAATGAACAAGAAAATCTAACACTCTTCATACAAAAGACTATACGAGAAAAAACATTTCCACAATTAATGTTAAGGAAAATGATAAAAGAAACTAGCAGCATTTTTTTTATAATTTTATTAAATCATAATTGTGTACATTGGTGCAATCATGGGGCACAATGTGCTGACTTCATATACAATCAGAAATTTTTTTTTTTTTTTTGGAGACAGAGCCTCAAGCTATCACCCTGGATAGAGTGCTGTGGCCTCACTGCTCACAGCAACCTCCAATTCCTGGGCTCAAGCGAGTCTCCTGCCTCTGCCTCCCAAGTAACTGGGACTACAGGCATCTGCCACAACTCCTG